>WBZZ01000711.1:12500-32500 GCA_019918135.1 Paulinella micropora
CTTGGAGTGTCGAGAGACAAGGAGGCATGTTGGAGGAAGAGGATGGCGGGGTGGAAGAGGTGGCGTGGGAAGAAGGAGCGGCAGAAGTGTTGCTGACTCTTTCTCGTGGCGAGGAGCAGCCTGCAACAGGACGAAGCGACGCGAAAATGCGCTTGCTTCCAGTCTTACGTGCTGGTAAGGGTATAATATTTTATATCTCTGCTATCTAGCACGCCAGCGAAGGCAAGCATTCACGTCCACCCGACGGCGCACCAGAACAGGTTCAGCAACTTGGTGTGACAAACAGACCAGCATAAAATAACATGACATAAGTACATGACATAGACTGACCTAGCATGACATAAAGCAACATGAACCCCAACATAACATAACCTAACATAACCGAACATAACTTATTATAACCCAACATAATATAACATGATATAACATAACGTAACATAACATAACATAACATAACATAGCATAACATAACATAACATAACACAACACAACATAACATAACATAACATGACGTAACATGACGTAACATAACATAACATAACATAACTTAATATAACATAACATAACATGACATAACATAACATAACACAACACAACACAACACAACATAACATAACATAACATAACATATAACATAACATATAACATAACATAACATAAAATAACATAACATAACATAACATAGCATAACATAGCATAACATAACATAACATAACATAGCATAACATAACATAACATAAGTAGTTGATACACTGGAACTGGGCAAAAACTTTCGCCCACTTCCAGTGTTTATTATGAAAGGATTTCGCCTTCCAGTGCTATCTCCCGCACAATCAATACAGAAGGCTAAAAGCACTCAAAACGGCTACTACAAGCAACAGAAAAAATATATGACACATTTTTATTTATCATTTAAAGAATTACAAGTGTCATAATATAGAATGAGTGAGAGAACAATCAGAAAAGTTTCAAAAGGCGGAATTTGTATTCAAGAAAATGAAATCGTTATAAGGTGGAGAGAAAATGGCGAACAAAAAAGAAAAATAATTTGCATCGGAAAAAAGAGGTCAAAGGAAGAAGCAGAAAAGCAAGCAAGGGAGTTTTACGAAAAGGAAGTATTATCAAAATACGAAGAAGATAATAAAAATACAGATTACAAACAATTAGCAAAGCAAAAGAAATCAGAATGGAGAAAGCAAAAGATTAAACAGAAATATACTTGTGTATGTGGTAAGACTATAGGAATATATGGTAAATACACACACGAAAAAACAGATTTTCATAGAGATTTCTTCGCGGAGAAAGAGGAGATTATGTTAGGTGGGAGACTAGTTGAAATAATTTGTCGTAGAAATGATGATATAGAAAAATATTACGAAAACAAACAATAATTAATTTATATTAAAGATTATTTTTTCTACTATTATATAAGATGACGACGACCAGAGTTGTGGGTGTTTCATTTGATGGGAGACAGGGAAATATCTCTTATCTTAAAACAATTGGGCGAGGCGAAAAAGTTTTCATTCAACACGAACCAGAAAACAAATTTGATAAAAATGCGGTAAAGGTTGAAACAGAAAGCGGAAAACAACTAGGTTATATTAATAAGCACTTGGCAGGAACTCTTAAGTTTAAAGGAAGGAAACAAGTATATTATTCAATCTATGGAGGAGGATTAGGAAAACATTACGGGATTGAAATTACAATTTAAAATATCATAAACAATATTTAATTTATATTAAAGATTATTTTTTTGTATTATATAAGATGGGTAGAAAAGCAATATACAAAACTCCAGAAGAGAAAAAGGAAGCCTTACGGAAAAGGGCTAGGGAATTCATAAAGAAAGACCCCGAAAGGCACAAGCAAAAGGCAATGGAATATTACAACCAAAATAAAACATTAATAGCGGAACGAAGAAAGAAAAAAAGAGAAGAAGTAAAGCAGGCCTTAATGAAGTTAAAGCGAATGGAAGAAGCACTAAAATAATATATATGAATTATATATTAAGGATAATATATTATTAGTTATAAATATAACAGATAATTTATTAATTATTTTTCAATATTTTTATATTCGTATTGATATAAAAATAACATGCCACCACCTTTACCACCAAGACCAGCAAAAGAAAATGTTGAACTATTGAGGGTAAGAGCGAATTTAAGGGAAACAAAAACTACAGAACCAAGACGAAGGGAAGTAAAACTTATTGAATTAAGACCAAGATTTAATAGAGCCTTAAATTCATATACATACCGATTAAAGAGACTTGATATTAACTTTTATGACAGCGATGAGATTGAGAAGGCACTTATGAGAGCGGTAAGAGATGCCAGAAGCAGAGGTATGACGAACGAAGCGAGTATCCATGTCAAGTTTGCTTATATTACCGATATAGACGATGAAAAGTTTTATAGATGGAAAACTTTTAATGCGGTAAAGATAAAAGATATTGAAGACTTATTTAATGCCATAATACTATACAATGAGGAAAATATTGAGGCGAGTGCGAATGGTTATGACCGCTTTATTCAATATATGAGAATTGAATTTATCCAAGAAAACGGAGGAGGTTGTAATTTATCGGGAAACGACAAGAAAACCAAAACAGACGAAGGAACACATATCAATCCAAGAAGTAATAATAATAATTGTTTCTTTCAAGTCAATAAAAAAATATTGAACTTCAAGACAAACAAAAGAGCCTGTAATGAAATTAGAAAAGAATTTAATCTTGAACCTGATACATTCATTCCTTTTTCGGTTGGTTTTGAAATTCTAAAAAAATATTGTATTGAAGGAAAGTATTATGAAATAACCGATGCGACAACAAAACAAACTTTACGAAATTACGAAGACCCTTTAATTTCTGCTGATGTCCTTTGTTATTTGGATGAAGGACATTATTTAGAATTTATTGGAAGAACCAAAAAGAGATGCGAGGATTGTTTCAAAACTTATTTTAATAGTCATAGATGTAATAATAAGAGAATTACATATGCTATGGCTAAACTAAGACCAAAGAAAGACCAAGTTGATAGTTTATTGACAACCTTCAAGGAAATGACATATAATAACAAAGACGAAATCTTTCATTACGACTTAGAAACATTCGTAAATGAGCAAGAATTACACACACCATATATAGCGGGCTATACCATTGGAAACATTGGTTTTAAATATGTCGCTGGTGATAATTGTATTTCAAAATTGGTTGATATCATTTTTGAATATGCTGACGAATTAAAAAAGAAGAAACCCGAAGCGAGATTATATGTTAATGCTTTTAATGGAGCGAAATTTGACCATTATTTCATTCAGAAAGAATTCATTAAAAGAAAGATAAAAGATACTCCTTTGATTAATAATGGTGCTATCATTTCAATGGAATACAAGAATATGAAATTTTGGGACTTGTGTAAGCACACGGAGGGAAGCCTTAAGAAGAACCTTGAAACCTTAGGATGCGATATTTTAAAAGGCGATTTTGATCATAGTAAGGCGAAAAGGTGGGAGGAGTTGGATGAAGAAACCAAGAATGACTGCTTAAAATATCTCGCCTGTGATGTTATGGGTTTGAAGGAATTATATGAAAGATTGAATAAATCAACATTTGAAGAGAATAAGACCAATCTCTCCGAGTTTATGTCAACGTCTTCATTGACCTTCAACTTATGGAAAAAAGAGATAGATAAAAAATATATTATTCAACTTCCAAAATTGAACCAAGAAAAAGATTTTAGAAAGGCTATTTATGGGGCTAGAACTTATCCAAGCAAACGAAGATTTATTTCAAAACAATACGAAAAATATTTAAACGGAGAAATATCTTTTGATGAAATTAAAGATTATCTCATTGATGCGGATGTAGTCTCGCTTTATCCAACAGCCATGTTAGAAGACTATATGACGGGTGAAATAAGAGAACATAAAGAACCAACAGAGAAAATGTTGGGTAAGTTGGGTATATGGAATATTGATTTCATATCACCAAAAAATCTCTTACACCCGCGAGTGCCTTTTAGAGATGATAAGGGTTGTTTAAAGTGGGAACTAAAAGACATGAATGACCAATGGCTTACAAGTGTTGATATTGAAGACATGATGGAACTTGGATATAAGATTAAAATTAATCGCGGATACTACACGGAAGGAGCCGAACCAGTATTTAAAGATTACATTTTGGAGTTATTCAAGAAAAAACAAAATTCAAAGAAAGGAACACCACAATATCTACTCGCTAAGTTATTTATGAATGCCTTATACGGGAAGACAATCCAAAGACCGATAAACTCAACGAGTAAGTATATTTCAAAAAATAGCGAATATTGGAAATTTTGGGCTAGTCATGTGATAACCGATATTGAAAAGTTTAATGACGATTTATGGCTTATCAGCGGAATTCCAAGAGACGAGAAAATATTAGAAAAGAAAATTACAAAACCGACACACTGCGGAGCCTTCATATTAGCATACAGCAGACGAATTATGTATAAATATATGACGGAGGCTAATCCAGACAACAATCTAGAAAATGATTATTATTATACAGACACAGACAGCATTCAAGCACATGTAAAAACGATAGAAAAAATAAGAAGATTTAGAGATAAATCAATCGGCGGTATGAGTGATGACCTTGGCGATGATTGTAAAATAATAAGGGGTATATGGGTAGCACCAAAATTGTATATGTTGGAGTATGTTAAGAAAGGCGATGAGCAAGGCAAGACACATTTCCACTTTAGAGGAAAAGGATTGGACTTGAAGAAATTAAATCCTGCTTCATATGAACTAATGGACAAGGGCGAAAGCCTGACAAACACAAGAGACTTCATAATGAAGAAGATACACACGAGCAGAAACAGCAAACAGCAACACATTGAACACTTTAGCATTCAACACCAAAAGAATGTTGTAAAAGTTGTAAATAAGACGAGATGGTGCGGACGAGATTTCTATACTGATAATGATAGTATTCCTTACGGATATCAAAGACATTAGAAACGAGAGAGAGTGTAGTTGATAAATAGTTAATTAATTAATTTTTTATTTTTTATATCCTATAGTATATACTAATGTCTCTCAATTCTCTCGCGCAAAAATTTGAAAAACTTTCTATCAATAATAAAACATTTACTTTGGATGATATCAAGCAAGTCATTGATGGTCATGTAAATGAATATAAATCTGAAAGTAAAAAACTTCAAGAACAAGGATTGCTACCTATTGGAAAATATAAGGGGAAGTCCGTTGCCGATGTCGCTGTATTTGACAAGCAATACTTAATATGGTTGAACAAGCAACCGATGATGATAAACTATCCAGAACTCAAAAAAGAAATTGTTAAATATATTCTATAATCACACTACATTCTCCTTTAAATTTATTTCTTTTTTTATTATTCTTAATATTGCCTTTTCTCTATGAAAATTGTTAAATTGTGTATAGTGTGGCTCTTTTAGAATTTCCCTAAAGTCTTCTCTTTCTTCTATTTCTACATTACGATAATTTAGTTTATTCTCTTCTAAATATCGGTCTGTAATTTCTTTAAACTTTATTTTTTCAAAGTGATGGTCAACATGAACGTTTTTTCTATCGTGTATTTCTTTTGTTATTTCACATATATATTTCGGCTCAATGAAAATGTCTATTACCATTCTATTTAAATATTCTTCTATTTGATTTTTTATAGTATTTCTACAAGCATCATTAAATTTGGTCTTGGTGTATCTCATCATTTGTTTCTCTTTATTTACCCCAATGTAATTAATACAATTATACCACGAAAATGCTTTTTCTCCTATACGAAAGTGCTTACTACCATATCCATTATTTTCAACATCAATTTCACAATTTATCAAATGTTCAAATTTCGTCTTATAATCAGGATGATTAATTATAATACCCTTAATAAAATTACTATCAATTTCATTTAACTTTTCATTGTGCTTATATTTGCTGACAATATTTCTTATATATACTATTATTTCTTTCTTTGTTTTAAACATTACCCCGCTTAGTATATACAACATACTATATACTCTTAAATAAAATTAATAAAAAAATAATATTAATAGTATATCAATGACAGACCTAAGCACAAAGCAGGACTACTTGAATGAAATTGAAAAATGGAACATTGACAGTGAAGTTAAGAAACCCACTATTAAATGGACTAAACCCGACATTGTTTCTTTCTATGAGCAATATAAACCAAGGGATGATAATGTGAAAGTAGTTATTCCGTTGGAGTCTACATTATCAAAAATGATGGAGGAAGAAAGCACTCCTTTTACTACTGCTGATTTAGAACGTAGGTCAATTGTTGATAGCGAGCTATCAACTGATTTAAAAGAGACTGGTATCACCGAAATAAAGGCCAAGGTCGGCGAAGAAATAGCACAAAATGAAACCGATGTTTTTCTTCAATATGGTAAGTATAAAAAAATGAAAATTGAAGATGTCGCTAAGATTGATAAACCATACCTTGAATATTTAATTCAACAACCTTATTTTAATAACAAAGATGCGGTAAAAAAATATTTATAATATCCACATCGCTTTTCATTAATTTTTTTGCTTCAATGATCCTCAATAAAGTTAGCGATAACATTAATATTGCTACCAGCACCTGCCGACACAGCCTTCTGTGTGAATGTCAAAACATCGTTCGGTGATAATTGAATATCGTATGTTCTGAGATTAATCTGTTGAGTTGAGGCGGCATTTACATAAATCTTAAAAATTGTCGTTCCGTTGGCGATAGCGGTTGCTTTTGTGTCTGTATCTACGATTGAAGTTGTGGCATCAACATCAGCAAAACCAGCCCCTGTTAGTGTCCCATTCAATACCATTCTGACGACATTTGACTTAGTATCTTCATTCGTAATACTTACCAAGGAAGGAAAGACATTTGAATAGTTGGTGAGGCTATTATTGAATAGTGCTTTATTCCTGATACTTAAAATGGGGCTTTCAGTGGTGCTCGTTTTTTCGTCTCCTTCCGCAGTATTTGTAATACTTGTATTAATAGTATTTGACCCCTCAATGAATAAACTGGCACTCGCCGTTTTAAGAATTTGTATTCCAGTCTTTGCATCATTTCTCATGACTGCCGTAAAGGGTAATGTCGTATTTCGCAGGCTTACACCAGTATTAGCATTCGCATACTCAATCATATGAACTAATTGAAATAATCCTGTTATGGGATTTTCAATATAGAACTTAATAGCACCAAACCCAAGATACTGAAATTGAATTTGAAATACATTTCGTTTGCTCCAATCTAAGGCTGGCATAGCAGAAGTTCCATCGCAAGGGTCGTCCCAGTCTTCTTGGTCAATATAAACTGCAACACCTCCTTTAAGATGCGCGATATTCATTCCTGCTTGATTTTTGTAAAAATAAAATCCATCAACGAGATCATTTCCTATTCCAATAAATGAATAGTAATCTTTTGTGTCATCCGTTGTCCATATAGCAGTAAAGCGGGCGAGGACACCCATTCCAGTTCTATATTTTATTCTCCTTTTACTTACTAATCCAGCATCTGCCGTAGCATTAGCAGTTGTTTTCAATTCAGCCATATTATTCAAAAATGACACAGACGATTTTGTTTCTGTTTTTGTCCATATCCTAGTATTAATGGTATATGGAAAAATTTCTTGTAATACTGGTGTTAATTGACCTACTACTGCTTCACCAAAAGCGGTTTTTGAATTATTTGTTTCCATATTACCATCATATCCAACACTGACATTTATAAATTCGCCGTCTGGATTTTGTGCTATCAAATTTCGTTGGTGGGACATTATATATTAATAATAAAAAAATAAATTAACTAACAAAATTAATAATCGCCTCTTACGACATTAGAATTTCAATTCCCTTCACAAGCACACTTCGCTGAAGAATGGCAAAAGTGTAATGGTTAAGATTGTTTCCAGCAGTAGTTGAAACGAACTCATATCGCCTCTCGGTGTCAAGGCTCAGACCACTCACCTCATACCCGTCGGTATCCTTATCGCACAGGGGGCGGTTATTGTCCCAAGTATCAACATGAAACCAGTTGTAATGATAGACATCGCTGTTTAGGATAGCACTACCCTTCAACTTATCCTTCAAAATCATATAGTCTTCATTCTCAGAGGTGTCAATGTCAAATTGTTGAAGACGAGAGCCATCCAGAGTTGTATAGTATGAAGTAATTTTTGCATCCGCTCTGTTATCATTGTCAAAAGCGGTATTTTTATTTTCATCGTTGTGGAATGCGGAAGTATAAATTCTTCTAATTCTCTCACCCTGTGAGCGGTTCATTTTTACAACGAAATTTTGACTTGCTGTTGAGAGGTTCTGCTTCCAAGAGATAGGGTATTCAATCTTAAACGGAAAACCTTCTCCCGCAATCTTCTGCTGTACACCAAGGACGACATTTGGGTCAGTCTCTACGGCAAGAAACAGATTTAAGTTTGAAATAGTAGCACCAACAGCCACCTGTGCAGCACCAGTAGAAATACTGCTCGCATCAGTTCCATAGAAAGTAGAGCGGTTAGTTCCCTCCCACACAATTCGCAAATCAAGGATTTCATTAAAACCGATAGTCTTATCTAATTCAAAAATAGTTCCAAAAATCATACCCAACGGAAGTTTAACTTTAATGACAGGGGTAGCCGTTCCAGTACCGCCTCCTTCAAAATACTTAGCCTCCCCATACTCAACATTGACAAGACTATAGGTTCCACCACCACTTGCAGCAGTTGCTGTATCATTATGACGGCGAGCAGAGACAAGTGGCACATCAAAGTATGCTAGAAGAGCATCCCTAACATGATCTGAGTCTGCAGCATCAACAAGTGTTTTTCTCTCTGCTCTAGTTCCGACATCAATCTTTCCAGCATTACACTTTTGAAGCATAGCCCCGCTAGATACACCACCCCCGTGGTTTTCAAGTGCCATAAATTTTTCATATTTAATTTCAGGCTTCCAAATCATCTTAGTGTAATTGCCCACGTGTTGAAGATTACACAAATATTGACCGCTTCGGCTTCGCAGTTCAATTCTTTGTATCATTGGCAAGCAGTCCATAAACATACGATTATAACCAGCAGATGCGGCAGGTGTGTAAGTAAATCGCAAGACAGACCTCGCAAGGTTCAAAGGACGAGTAGGGATTTCAAAGGTGCTTTCATTTCCACCAGCGGTTGTAATGTTAACATCAGCCGACCCTTCACGGGCAGTAAGTTTGTTCAATTCATACTTACCAGTGAGCAGTTCCTTAGTCTGATGGACTAGTTCTCCTCCGTATTGGACAGGCATTTTTTTCTTTTTTTGAAGTGTTGTCTATCTCAAAACTTGTTTTGAGATTATTAACTAATTCACAAGAATATATTTATAGAAAAAAAATAAATAATTCTAAAATAATTATTGTTTATTCATCAATCTTATTAATGTGCCTTTTTGAAGTAATATGGTTATGAAAACTTTGCTTACTACTAAGTTTTACATTACAAATTTCACATCGCCATGCGCCACATTCCGCACAATGTCCTTTTTGTTTGTTGTGTTCGCAAAAGTTGTTCGGCTTACATTCTTTACACATATCTTATATTTACATCAAAAATAATTCACTTTGATTTCAACAAATTAAAGAATGAATTGAATAAACTAAAATAATTAGTTTCACGATAAACTAATAATGTCATAACAATACCCAAACCATTAAGATTAATTGCTTGGTCGTTTTCGTCCGTCAAGTAAAACCTAAACACATTGTTTGAACTAGCGGACAATGTTTTTCCATACTCAGACCCGCTTCCATCATAAATGACAGAGCCGAAAGGAATTTCGTTTGCTGTGTATATTTCTTGTAGCACGTGATTATCTCCTTCACCAACTAAGTCCGATTGAAGATACAGAGTTTTTTCGCCAGTTAGAATAATTACATTTGGTGATTTAATAAAATCATTGGCAAAGAAATATGTTGAATTTCTATCAAAACCCATTACTTCGTGAATACGGGTATCACCATCAAATATAAATCGCGGTTGAATACCTTTATTCTCTGACACACTGAATGTTAATTTGCCGTCCTCTGGTTCTATGTTGGTATTATTACTGGATACAACATAAGTATAATTATTTGGGCTGTCTGCGGTTAGTATCTCCGACAACTTATTTTTTAGATTGTTCATTGTGTAGTTTCCCTCAGGTATCGTAATTAAAGCCTCATACCCGTCTTCAGATAATGTAAAAGTATTATATGGAGAGGCTACGGAGTAATACGACTTCGGCACATAGATATGAAGAATTTTACAATGTGTGGGATTGTCCAGTGATTTTAAGTTTATTTCGTGTGTAAAGTCGCTATCTGTGCCTGTTATTCTGTTTTTACTATTTATGTAATAGATACCACTTGACCTGCCCCCTTTGTAATCCATGATATATCATACAAATAATATTTCAAATAAAAGTATCAAAATTACCATATCCATTCTGTGCTTTCAACTTTTCTGCTTCTTCTTCTTTTAAGTCTGTGAAACCCGAACTAAACTTAAATCGGTTGCCTTTCGCCCGCTCTTGGAGAAATCTCATACTATGCCAACTGCACGTGTCTGAGGTGTTGGATTGTTGTTTTACTTGATTAACCTTCATTAACAAATAACTATCGGGGTGGCTTTTATCTACTAGCCTTTTCATTTGTTGCTGAAAGTCTTCCGTTGGTTGGTAAAGTGCTAATGGGTCATACACTTCAACACTCCTGTCTTTATCTAGACTTACCCATATAGCAATCCAATGAGACCCCGCTTGTTTGTGATTGTCCAAATTCATAATAAATCCGTATCGCTTTCTTTTTTCTGGATTTAGTTTGTAGATTTCATCACTGGCTATTGCTCCGAGATACCATCCATATTTTTTCATTATGTCATCTATTTCATTAGTCATTAAACCGCGACCCTCACCTTGTAATGGGACTTGCTCTGGCTGTGGCTCTGGCTCTGGTTGCTGTTGCTCTTGCTCTGTCTCTGGTTGCTGTGGTGTTCGGTCTGGCGGTGTAGTCGTATCCACTGCTGGCTCTGGTGGCGGTGGTAGCGGTTGGGGCATCCCTTCATCAACATTTAAATCCGCTGAAACTTGTTTATCTACATTTGGGTCTATTGTCATTTTGTTAGTTAGAGTATTTACAAAATCATGTTTGTTCATTGTGTGTTTCCAATCTTTGCGGGCTAAGTATTTTTTTATTTTCGCTATTGAAAATACCTTATCAATTAATTCATTTAATGTCTTCGCTCCACTACCTTTTTGTTCAGTAATACCCATATACTCTTTATATCTAGCATAATCCGCCACTTTTCTTTTTACGTTTTTCACCTCACTTCCAACATCAATATTAAACCTTTTAATCATGTTAATAATCCACTTTGAAGTGTCTTTGTAATTTAATTTGTTATGACCATCATTATCTAGTCTCTTTTTTAAAGCCTGTGCTAACTCTTTTATGGTAATGGTTGGGTGATAAGTTTTTGAAAATCCAGAGATTAAAAATTGATTAATTTGTAAATTTTCAAGATGCTTACCCTTTTCTTCTGCTTTCTTTTTTTCCTTTTCAAGTTTTTCTTTATATTCTTCTGCTAACTTTTTCTGTTCTTCTAAAGATGTCGCTGTGGCTATAGCCATCTGAATATCTTGACTGGCTTTTTGTAAGTCTTTGAGACTCATCTTTTTAATGAATTTATCTGTATATCCTGCTAATTTCAGTGTTTCAATATCTTTCTGCTTTTGCTTTTTTTCTTCCTCATATTGCTCTTTTGTTTTCAATGGTGCTTCATCTCCTAAATCAGGTAAGGCTGGTGCTTGTGGCGGTGCTTGTGGTTGTCCCTGTTGTGGTGGGGCTTGTGGTTGTCCCTGTTGTGGTGGGGCTTGTGGTTGTCCCTGTTGTTGTGGCATGATATATTGATACTGCTGTGGCGGTGGCATAATAGCCAATCTTTGGTTCCTTTGCTGTTCGTATTGTAAATCCTCTATGAGTTTTTGCTCCCTTCTTAGTTCTCTGTCTTTTTGTTCTTGTCGTTCCTTGATATCGGATAGTTCATTGCGGTGTATCCTTGCTAACTCATCCTGCCTTTCCTTAGCATCGGCTATGTCTTTTCTTTCTTGCCTCTTCTTTTCTTCTTCAGCATCCGCCTGTGCTTTTTTCTCTTTTTGGTCTATCTCATCAATCTTTTCGTATTTCTCCTTTCTGAGTTTGTCTAAGTGGTCATTAATGGCAGTTCTAGTATTTTGCTCAATCTCCGACAAACTCTGGACTTTCCTCTTATCTCCGACATGTCGGAGATTATCTTCCTTCTTTGTCTTCATTCTCTTAGTTGTCCTCGGTCTGCTTAAGTATTTCATAAAAAGTTTAACGATTTGAAGTGTGCTCATATCATTTGTTTTCTTGCCAAAATTAAGATAATATTTTTTACCCTTCTGGATAATATACGGCTTCCCGCTTTTGTTTCTATAAACCCGCGGGGGTCTTACCTTTTTAGAATTGCGCTTCATGCTTCGCATTATCGCTTATTCTAAAACATCTATTTTTCTTTATTGAAAAAATAAATCTGTTTTCGATGGTTATCAACAAACGAGAAATCTGGCGATTAGCCAGATAGGAGTGAAGTTGATAACTATCTTTCAAAACTTTAAGGCACCACGTCCGCTCTGCCTACCATATCCAAGTTTCGCGGCAGTAGACCCGATACGAGATGCATATGGTACTCCGACATCACCAAGGGCATTCGCAGTCTTTGAAATAATCTTGTTATCACGAAGAAATTTATTAACAGCCAAAGCCGTTTTCCCAACCTTTGCCCAGTTAATTTTTCCGCCAGCCTGCCCCTTGCCTCCTTGCTTCTTCTTGCGACCAGACTTCTTTTTACCTCCAGCCATTGTGCTTGAGTTAATAGTTCGTTTGCCGATTGTTGGAATAACTTCAACACGAGTTGTTTTTACTACCATATACTATATAAAAAAATAATTAATTCTAAATTTTTTTTACTTTAACCGATAAGCAAAATTTTTTCTTAACTCATCATCAACACTTGAAACATAAAGAAAATTAAATCTCTCCTTTGTTGCTTCATGATACTTTTGAAGAAAATAATCAAAATCAAAAGATAAGTCTAAGTGTTTATACACGAGTTCCATTTTATCCTGAGACTGGGCTGGAAAGATTAATAAATAATCTAACTGCTTAATGGCTTCTGGTCGTAGGTCGTTCAAATACTGACTAGACATAATAACCTTTGATTTATAGTGTCTGTTCTTTTTTAACAAATCGCTTACGGACTTGTCTCTTAATCCACTTCCTAAATCGTCCAAAACAAAAACAACCTCTGGCGAAATATACTTGCTCGGTCTTTCTTTCGGTGCTTCATTTGTCTGTTTCTTTTCTTTTCCAAAGTATAAAAATTGTGGCTTCTCCATTGGTTCTTTATCATCCTGTTTTACTTCTCCTTCTTGCTCTTCGTCTGGTTTATTCAGTTTGTCCAATTCGTAATCAATAATATTCACCCCGTCTGATTTAAGAAAAGTATATACCGCCATCGGGTTGCCTCTGTTCTTAAAGTGCTTTACCATTGCTTTATAAATGTAGTCCTTGTGGATTGTTGAAGCGATAATAACGATACGGGTTTTTCTGTCTGTTGTCCGTTTCAGTATTTCAAAGAGTGCTGTTGTTTTCCCGCTCTTCTTTCTAGCAAGTAGAAATATGTTGGCATACGGCTCATTAAATAATTTATAACCTTTTGCTTTTTTGTTTCCATCACCCTCTTGTTTTACTGGCTTCACCTTGACATTGTTTATTTTCTCCATCCTATATTCTACCCTACGAATTCCAAACACACAACAATTCGCCCCGCTAAATTTCCTGTGTCAATATTTCCGCTGTCTGTTTCAAGGACTTTAAATGTATATTGGCCGTCCGTCCATCCGACGACACCCAAATTATACCCGAGATTTGAAATGTTTGCTATATTACTATCCGCGAATGTTCCAATAATTCCAATTCTATCCATGTAAAGAATTCTGGTTTTCGTCTCTGTCTGGTCGTTCATATAGTGGATAAACTTAACATTCATTTTGGTAGGTGTGAATGACATTTGGATATTCTTATTAAATGTTTTGCTTCCTCCCGCAAAATCATTGCTTAGAAAAATAATCTTTTGGTATTTATAGTCAGTCATGGTTATATTACTACTCATAAACTTTTTAATAATCAAAATATTTTCGCGGACTGCCTGCGACTTTTACTCACGGATAAGTGAAAAAAAGAATATAAGTTGTGTTTATTGTATTCAAAAAGGTATAGATACTAAATTTAAATGTGTGTATAAGCCAATGTCAGATTGGTGTATTAGTTTTGATGATGCCTTACCATTAATGTGCTCAAATAATGATATGTGGTATAAAATCCACTTATACGAATGCTCATTTCTTTGAACTAGAAGGAGAAGGAAGCACTATACCCACCAAAAGTGTGAGTATTCCGACATAGACATTCGCAGTTTCGCATGGGAGGTTTTTTTCGCTTAATTTCACTAAACATAAGATCATTATTCCAATGATTATAGTCATTTGAAAGAGATATTTAATCAATCTGCTATCAGTCTTCTTTTTAGTCATACAACAATTCCATTCATTTTCTATCTCGTTTTCAATTTTTTTCTCTTCTGTTTTTAGTTCCACTTCAAGGACACGGGATTTTAATTCTGGAGTTAATTCACTATCCCTATCTCCGACATGTCGGAGATTTACATGTCCGAGATTATCCATATCCATGATAGGTGGGGGTCTGTGAAGTCTGGTTGTATTATTAGCCATTTTCTCTAATTTCTTGTAGTATATTCATGAGATTATTATTTTGTTTTTCTAACAAATCAATTGCTTGCGATAAATTATCTACTTTTTCCGCCATGTGTTGAAAAGCACTGACCAGTATTGGAATGAAGTCCGTGTATGATATACCTTCAAAGTTTCCATTTCCATCGTCTGCTTTTATTCCACTTTCAGATACAAATTCTGGAAATATTTTTTTTACTTCATCCGCAATAAATCCGTGGTTCTTTTTCTGTTTCTTTTCGTCTGATTTCAAATAATATGAACAGCAATTTATTTTCATAAGTTTATCGCAACAATCCCCGCAGTCTAGTGTTTTAATATCTGATTTTAATCGCCTGTCTGAACCAGAAGACCATGTATTTGCTCCCGCATACATAAAAACATATCCTGTATTGTTTTCACCATTTGATAATGAAGTTGACCAAGCGTGTAATAAACCACCTGTATTCATTACTACCGCATAACCTGATGAGTCTCCTGCTTTCATAAATATTTGTGGGTTTGTCGTATTGCTTGGTCTTTTTCTTAATGTTAAAAATCCACTGGATGCTGTCGTCATGCTTGTATCACTCTGAGCATAGATTACGCCAGTCCCCCTCGCATAAAAATTTAAATCTTGGTTTGTGTTGCTCCCCGTAGCATATATTGAATTATAACCAAAACCAACTCCCTGTGTCCCGTTGCTGTGTCTAAATTCAACACCGCCAGAAGATTGGCCAAGATTGGCGGTCGCATATAACCCGACTGGTGTAGCATGAGACCCACTTCTTGCTTCTCCTCTTATATCCGCCGTGCTATTAACAACAGATATACCCGCATTTGCCGTTATTAAACCACTTGCGGTTGCCGTTGTTGTTGATATCCCCGCACTAGCCGTTATTAGACCTTTTGTCCATAAAGTCCCGTTTGCCCCGTTTAATGACATTAACAATTGTTCGGACGAGTTCTCCCATATAAATCCGTCGGTTGAAGCATTACTTACCCTAAATCTAACAGCAAAAGAAGTGAAATCATTGCCTGCAACCGCAGACCCTCCCGCTAGACTTCTGGTATTTGTTGCTCCTCCATTTGAAGCCATATAAATGCCATAATTTGTATTGCCTGTGTCCCACAAAAATATTCCTCTCGTATTACCTCCATTGGTGTTTCCTTGTATAACTATGCTTGAACCTCCTGTCGCTGTTAATAACCCACTTGCCGTTAATGTGGTTGTTGATACTCCCGCATTTGCAGTTATTAATCCACTCGCGGTTGCTGTTGTTGTTGATATACCCGCGGTTGAAGTAATTGTTGTTCCTGTTATTGTTCCGCCATTTGTTATATTGTTTGAGTTCATATCTAAGGCTCCATAAAACAGCATACCGCCCGCATTGTTAAAACGGACGATATCAGACGAAGCGGATTTATTATCCAAAAGTTTTGAAATATAAAGTCCCGCTCCTTTTACATCAGATGCTACATTCGTAAATACATAACCTCGCTGGTTCGCGGTTCCACTTGAAGCAGTGTTTAGAGTAAATAAGAAATACTGATAATCACCAGTCGTCTGTGAAAAGAATATATCTCCTCCGTTTTGGTTTAATATTCTCGCCCCATTATATGTTATATTTCCACCATTAATGATATCCACATTATTGAAATCGGCTTGGCTTAACAAATTTAGTGCCCTTACATCATTTCTACTTCCATTAAATATCTTAATTCCTGTTATGGTTTGGTCTCCTGTTAGTTTTACATTTTGCCCGTCCAATGTATCTACATACCCTTTTGTCGCTCCGTCCGTCGCTAATGTCGGAGTTCCAAGGTTGGCTATTTTGCTACTATTACAATCTAGCCCCGAAGCATTTACCCAACCGACAATCGCCCCATCAATAATAAAACTTACTTTTTTGGCAGTTATTTCAAAGTTATAATTTATGCCCGTGCCCAAATCAAGGCAACCGATAGAACCTATATTAGCTGTGGAGTTAAAAACCACGAATGTTCCTTTTGTTGTTGTATTTAATGAATTTCCTGTTATTTCAAGACCACTGCTATATGTCTTAATTCCTGCTATGGATTGGTTTCCTGTTAGTTTCACATTTTGCCCGTCTAATGTATCCACATAACTTTTCGTTGTTGCGTCCGTTGTTGCTGTTGGTGTGGCCAAATTTGTAATTTTTCTATTGTTTAAAGATAGTGTAGTGCCAGTTGCTGTCGCGATTACATTATCCCCCGCATATAACTCAACATACGAACCAGTTATTTGTATCGGATAATAACTCGCAGTTGCTATTTTTTGTGCCACAATCTCTCCTATATTTGTCGCCGTATCAAAGGCGATACCGATACCATCAAAAGCGGTTGGAGCAGTAGCACCTCGCACTTCTATTGTTGAAGTAAATTTTTTATTCCCTGCTATGGTTTGGTCTCCTGTTAGTTTTACGGCCGAAGTATCAAGAGTAGAAACATCAACACCATCAACAAGATTAACATTTGTTATACTTTGGCTTTTCATATCAATCCCCGCACTAGCATTTATTATGTTGCTGAATGTTTTGGTTCCTGCTATAGTTTGGTCTCCTGTTAGTTTGACTACAGAAGTATCAAGGGTGGATACATCAATACCATCAACCAAATTTACATTTGTTATTGAAAATCCACCCATATTTAAACTGCCAGTCATAGCCGTTGTGCCGTCCTTTGCTAGTTTAGTATCAGTGTATGCTTTTGTTGAAGCATCGCCGTCATAGAATGGTGCGGGCAGTCCGCTGATTGCTGTTGTGCTGTTAAAATTTAAAACATTATTTGTCAATGTCATTCCACCACCTGTTGTTGGAGCAAAAAGTATGGACGAGCCTACAATAGTTAGTGGATAGCCCGTCGCACCACCTGCCTCCGACGAATAAATAGAACCCATATTATTGTTGTAATTGAAGAATAACTTGCCAGTGTTTAATGGATTTGAGTCTTTTACGGCCACATAAGTAGTAAATGTTTTGTTTCCTGTTATGGTTTGGTCGCCTGTTAGTTTAACGACTGCGGTGTCAAGAGCCGAAACATCAACACCATCAACATTACCGACATTTGATACATTAAAACCTCCCATATTTAAATCACCTATCATCATAGCGAGACCATCCAATCTTAGAAAAGGTGAAGCAACATTTCTCCATTGCCCCGTGCTATAAATGAGTAGTTGGTTATCGGTTGGTGTTGTTATGACTACATCACTTAAAGCATCTATTGATTTAGTTGCTATCCTTGTGTCAAAATCTGTATTAGCCCTTGCTGTGGTGTAGTATAAGTTAGTTCCTTCGGTTAAGTTGGTTGTGCTCTTTGTTGCTAATTGAGTGTCAAACCTAGCATTAGTATAATATAAATTGGTGCCTTCGGCTAGGTTAGAGGTTGATTTAGTAGTTAGTCGCGCATCAAACCTACCATCAGTATAGTATAGATTAGTGCCTTCTTTTAAGTCCGTCGTTGATTTTAAAGCCAACCTCGCATCAAATCGGCTGTTAGTAAAATAAAGATTTACGGGGTCAGCATCTTCTGGCACCCTATCTGTGTATAAGCCCACTATGTTTGTGTTGGTAAGGTCTAAGTTTTTAATATCTAGACTATCAACTGCGATTTCTGATAAACCTAGTAAGGATTTATATTGCGACATATTATATTAATAATTATTAAAAAATACTAAAATATATTAATCTTAGTATAAAATGCCGTCAGCAGAAGCAAGTCGTAAGAATTGGGGTAGTGCTGTGGAAGGAATAAAAGCGAAAGCGAAACAGCGAAAGATGGAGCATGCTAAAAATGTATTAGCACAATACCGAAATGCTGTAAAGCAAGAAGACGAAGATATGGAGGAACGAATAAAACAAATTGAAGAAAAGAACTTGGCTAAGGATATTATTACTGAGCAAGATAACGATAGCCCAGAGGAGAAGAGTGATAGTGAGGATGAGGTTGATTTCACTGATATCATTGCCGAAAAGATGGCTAAGATGAAAATCAAGAGAGCGAAGGCGGAGACTAAGAGAGCGAAGAAGAGCAAGAAGATAGAGCCCGAGCCAGAGAGTGAAGAAAGTGAAAGCGAGAGTAGTGAAGAAGAAATCAAGCCTAAGAAAGGTAAGGGTAAAAAATCAAGTAGTGTAAGTGTAAAGGTATATAATCAATCTTCAGGTGCTAAGAAAGAAAAAAGTGATGAAATAGATAGAGTGTTTTTAAAATTTTAAATTCACCAAAGGAAATGATATGAGTAATAATTACTATACTCTGGATTATTATAAGTTAATTCACCTTTTGAATTTTTTATAGCCTTTGCTCTTTTTCTATAATTTTTTCTTCTTACTTTATCTAAATGGTCTAAATGTGAATATAGTCCTATGCGGTCTTTATAATGTTCATATCTAGTATCACCAAAATTGATAACCTTACCTTTTGGACTAATGACTTTATATTTTTTATTCTTAATGTTGGACTTTAAAAATCTCATTGTATATAATATGGACTATAAACATACAATTATTAATACACAGAATGCGGAATATCCCTATCTCCGACGTGTCGGAGATTTACATGTTGGAGATAAGGGTCAACTAGAAGACACACCAACTGGAGAAGAAACAAAAAGGACGAAAGAAGAAGAAGCCCTTGAAATACACCACCAAAAGAAAAACCCGAAAATATGGAACACGATATGGGTAGATAAACCATTAGACCAAGTCTTTCTTGACTTAGCAGATATGAGTAAGATAAAAGATAAGAAAGGAAATAAGGGGTATGCTTGGATGTTAGTTTGGATTGATTGTCATTCAAGATTTTTAATAATCATTCCATTAAAAAATAAAACAGCGAAAGAAGTATATTATGCTTTAAAGTCTATACCTTATAAACCGAAGTCAATTACTACCGACAGCGGAGGAGAGTATAAAGGTGCTACTCGTTATTATTTTATTGAAAATGGAATTAAGCACGATGTGGTTGAAGTAGGAGACCACAGAGCACTTGCTGTAGTTGATAGAGTTATAAGAAGTATTAGAAGGTGGTTAGACATTTTATTTGAAACTAATAGAAATTTTGACTGGGTAAGTTATATTCAAGATTTAGTTAATGAATATAATCGTAAAGTTCAT
>WBZZ01000711.1:37500-44907 GCA_019918135.1 Paulinella micropora
TTTTTTTTTTTTTTTTTTTTTTTTTTGTAACTCCTGCCGTAGGTGATCATGTACGACCACCACCCACCACGAGAGCAAAATTGTTGGCCAGTGAACAGCCCCACTGTTCGACTAGCCGGCTGTAGACAAGGAAGCAATTACGAGTAACATTTATAAAAAAAAAAAAAAAAAAAAAAAAAAAAAAAAAAAAAAAAACGCACGCACTTACACTTACGAGATGATGCGGCTGCTGTTGCTGTCGAAGCCCGTCATCACTCTCAACCTCAAGCTTACCATTGCGGCGAGCGCGCTTAGCGGGCCTCTCTCACCACCCCGGTAGGCTCATCTCCCACCACCCCGGCAGGCTCATCAGCCTGCCCTTGCTCACCCATCACCTCCTGCTCTTCATCGTTTTGCTCTAGATGAGAATTATTCCCACTCACTGCATCTTTCTCAACGCTTGCACTACGACTGCGGCTAGGGCTACGCAAACAGCTACTACGAATAACCAGCTCACGCTTCTGCAAGCTTGCTTCCACCATGCGCTGGTGGCAGCCATCACAAACATGGAAACATTTTGCTTCCGCCTTTTTAGCCCCCCGGGGGCTTGCGACCACGTGGCACTCACAGCCAAACCCATACCCCCCCCCCCATACTGGTTGATACCGGTATGGGGGGGGTATGAGGGGGGTATGAGGGGGGTATGGGGGGTATGGGGGGGTATGGGGGGTATGGAGGGGGTATGGGGGGTATGGAGGGGGTATGGGGGGTATGGAGGGGGTATGATGGGCCATACCCCCCAAAAAAGGGTGGGTATGGATTTTGGACTTAGAGAATTTTCATATCGTATGGGGTATGGGGTATGGGGTATGGGGTATGGGGTATGGAGGGTATGGAAGGTACCGGTATGGGGTATGGGGTATGGGGTATGGGGTATGAGGTACGGGGTATGGGGTATGTATGAGGTATGGGGTATGAGGTATGGGGTATGGGGTATGGGGTATGGGGTATGGGGTATGGGGTATGGGGTATGGTGTATGGGGTATGTGGTATGGGGTATGGTGTATGGTGTATGGGGTATGCGGTATGGGGTATGGGGTATGGGGTATGGGGTATGGGGTATGTGGTATGAGGTATGAGGTATGGGGTATGGGGTATGGGGTATGGGGTATGAGGTATGAAATATACATAATATTAGTAGTAGCTTGTTTAACATATTTATTAATATAATATTTTTGAATAATAAAACTAGTGATGAAGCTTAGAAATTAAAGAAAGTGATATTGCTTTACACTAGTCACTATGGCATTCACACTACTTACCATTACTTGTAGTCGCAATACGTACTCACTGCCTACTTGAAGTATACATGAAATAATATTAATACTAGCTTGTTCAACATATTTATGATGTTTTTGAAACATAAAACAAGTGAGGAAGCTTAGAAATCAAAAAAGTAACACTGTTTTACACTAGTGACTATGATATTCGTACTACTTGCCACTAAGTTGTAATCGGTATTAATTGTATTAATTAAATAATAAATATTACTTAAAGAGTTTTTTAATTTTTTCAGTGGTCTTTCAAGTTCAGAAATGTTCTGAAATCTATCTAATAAATCATTACCAAGTTGAACAAAACCTGCTTGCGCTCGTGAATTAGCATTCATTGACACTACAGCAGCAAGATTTGCAGTAGGATTAGACTTGCTGTGTATTTTGCGCACCTGCCCTCCCATAGCACGTTCACCAGGCATAGTCCATATATTTCTACAACTACCTATCTCTTTTATATCTTGAACAATATGTTCCATATGATGAAAAACAAATGCATGATCACATTCAGGTAAGTGCTCAAGTACTAGTTTTCTGACTTCTCGTTCTTTCTCTATCAAGTCATCTACATACTTTCCTGTTATGATAACTGAACCTTCGCTCCCAAACTTGCTGTCAGGATCAATATCACCAAATAGTTGTCCGAGCCCTTCCAAGGTTCTATACGGCCCATCCGCCAAACAACCTGTAAAAATAAAAGAAACACATTTTAGATTTATAAAATATGTATTAATAATATTATAATTATAAAAACTAAAAGCAAACTTACGCAAAAATTAAACATTATAAGTACGTGCCATACCCGTATCAGTAATGTCCACACCCGTACCAGCCATACCCGTATAGGGGGGGGATGAGCTATATGAAGATATGAAATATGTGATATGGAAATAGGGGACACAGTTGAAATTCAAGATAAATAGATGATGTGATATGAATAATTAGCAAGCTACATGTATGGTATCGGTTAGTGGGGGGGGGGGGGGGGGGGGAATAGACAATACGGGTATAGGGGGGAGGGGGAGAGAGAAAGATGGTATTGGTATTTTTACCTATATCCTTCGCGTCTTTGTAGCAATTAACTGCGTACTTCAAGCATTCATGCATTGTAAGCCTTGATGCAGTACTGTCTTTGCTGCCCATAGGAACAGCAGTAGTAGAGTAACCAGAAAATGAACAAAACCTCAAAAAACTTGCATCCATTCTTTTCCAATACTTACTATCTATCTGAAACAACTTTTGCTTTCTCCTATATTCTAACTTTACTTCTTTTTCTCTCAAATACTTTTCTTTTCTTTTTTCTTCTTTCTTTATCTCACCTTGTGTTCTAGGATTATTTTTACAAGGCTTAAAAGGCTTGATTTCAATTTTTCTCTGACCTTTAAACAACTTAAGAATAAAACGAAGCACTACGCCATATCCTAAACCATGAGCAGTATCTGCATTACATCTACTTATAACGTATCTATCTAATAAAAGAAGCGGACTTTTTTTAGAAAACCCTTCCACTGCTTCGCCTCTAATCTCTGCTGCATTTCCGTAAAATTCATAATCGAGATAAGTTTTTCTCGCGAACGCTGCATCATCAGAAAGCCAACTTATACGTTTTTTATCTCCTTCTATTTTCTTACCTTTACGCCAGCAGTAATTACATCCTAATTCGCTTTTCTGATTCTTGTGGCACATGATATCAAACATAGCAGGAGAATCTGCACATAATGAAAACACCCACACCAATGACTCTACTAACTCAGTAAAAGTAGCCTCACACCAGGGCCAAGCATTTGAAGTTTTTTCCCCATATGGCAAGATATCTAGAATTTCTGTGTTCCAGTTTTTGTTGCGATCCTTTTGTTCAAAGTCCATGATTCTACCTGTACATAATGTCTGAGATTTCTTCCTTGCTCATTTCCCTTTTTGAATTGGAGAAGCATCCCATGACCAACATAAAGAAAGCCACTTCTTCACATCCTATTGGGAACAAAAATTTTAAGTTAATTCAAAAATAATTTAATGAAAACACTGTACCTCCAGAGGTATGGATTTTAGATAATCTTTATATCGCGGACAGTTAATAGCGTCGCCAATGCTATCCAAAGGTCTATCTCTTATAGAGACATAGCCCTCACTTTGGATTTCCCTTGCTTTCTTGTAATCACGTTCTTTAGCTTCTTTCAGCAATGCACTTCGCGAGGGATGAGCACGTAGTCCCGCAAGCCATTCCGGAATGATATCAACATGTCAGACATACAAAGTACATGTGAATATGAAATGTGGTTAATTCCAGAAATTACGACACCCGTACGGGTATGGTCCATACCCGTATGGGGATCCCCATACGGGTATGGGCCATACCCGTATGGGGATCCTCATACGGGTATAGCCCATACCCGTATGGGGATCCCTATACGGCTATGGCCCATACCCCCCCCCCCCCCCCCCATGAGCGAGGAATGTAAGCCACATACATACGGTGATGATCAGTCAAGCAAAGCATATGAAAGAATAAGTACAAATCAATTGCAAGATCATATGTAATCCATTTCCCATACGAGGGTATGCTCCATGATAAGTACAACTACCGATCCCCATACCTGTATGGACCATACCCGTATGGGAATCCTGAAAAAATTACTGCTGCGGATAGATCATTATCAGCGAAGAAAAAAGAAAGATAATCGGTCAAAATTAGGGAAGCTAAGAATGTGACAAAATCTTATCTTCCTTAATCTTCGCCTTAACAACTACCGATCCCCATACCGGTATGGTCCATACCCGTATGGGAATCCTGAAAAAATTACTGCTGAGGATTGTAGATCATTATCAGCGAAGAAAAAAGAAAGATAATTGGTCAAAATTAGGGAAGCTAAGAATGTGATAAAATCTTATCTTCCTTAATCTTCGCCTTAACAACTGAAATCCCCATAACGGTATGGTCCATACCCGTATGGGAATCCTCATACGGGTATGAGCTATACCCCCCCCCCCCCCCCCCCCCGCATGAGCGAGGAATGTCAGCCACATACATACGGTGGTGACCAGTAAAGAAAAGCATATGAAAGAATAAGTACAAATCAATTGCAAGGTCACATGTAATCCATTTCCCGTGGGTCATACCCCCCCCCGGTTTTTTAGCGGCAGCGAAAAAATATTGCTGAAAAAATTACTGCTGAGGATAGAAGATCATTATCAGCGAGAAAAAAATGAAGATAATAGGTCAAAATTAGGGAAGCTAAGAATGTGACAAAATCTTATCTTCCTTAATCTTCGCCTTAACAACTACCGAAGGTACAAAACGTTACCTGCGATGAAAAAATGTCAGTGCATCGTTCCTGGGTCGTCTACACGATTTGCATTCCTTGCGGTCACTCCGATCTCTCCAGAAAAGCCCCTCGTTGCACTGGTTTCTGCAAACTTGCAGCTTGACGAAGCCATTGCACTGTGACACCGATCTGATATCGGCGACAAGGGTCGTCTGGCCACTGCAATCCAGTAGGACAAAGCAGAATACCCAAAAGGTCCCAGACATTCTCCGTCGCTGCCTTCGACACCGCAGGGTGCTTTTCTTTCCATCGCATCACCAGTTCAAAAGCTTCTGCGACAGAGACTTCATCGTGCTCCGTGATAGCGCGGCCAATAAGTGTTGATAAACGTTGATATGGTTCATGTTGCGCACGTGGTTCACCGCCACCGTGTAAAAACGTAGCTTTCCTTGCTTGCGCTTTCTGTTGCGCAGCCCGCCGCTTACGTGACTGTCTGCGCTTGAACCGCTTCTTGTACTTGCGATAAAGTTCAGCATCTGCAAACCAGATACAGCCACATGCATAACCCCCCCCCCCCATAACGGTATCGCCCATCCCCCCCCCCCCCACCTATAATAGTAACAAAATGTCCCCCCCCCAGGGGACTCCAATTTGGTTGGTGCTGCCCAACTGGACGGGCAGCACCCAGACAAAGTGATCTTGATGGGATTGCGACTGGCATCCTGACCACTCGGGAAGGCCTGGTCAACACGGGGCACCTTATACATTCAACGATCCGGCTATGTGCGACCCGAATTATCGAGCCTTGCCCATGAGTCGGCGGTGTAAAAGATGTTATCCTTCGGAGCAGCTCCAATTTACCCCAAGTACAGGCAACCAGCAAAAAGACCACTTGTAAAAATTGGCTTGTGTTGCTGGTTTGAGATGCAATCAATCAATCCCCGTATAGCACATACCCGTATCGCCCATACCCCCCCCCCCCGCGCCTGTAACCCTCTATCTGATTATCTGATTCACAAAAGATTCGGGACGAACCGTCCGAGCTGTCGTCGGAATCGCTAGAGGAATCCTCGGAACCATCTGCATATAGACAACCAAAACGTACAACATGTGCAGAGCGTATGATAGTATGACATTCAGGACAGATATATAGATATATATTAGGAGGCAGTGCATAAAAGTAAAGTGCAAAGCATTCCTGGCTATCAGACTAAGGCCTCGGGCCTGGCATGGGTAATACGTCCCGTGAAGGGACGTAAGTGACCCTTCCCTCTACCCGCGAAGGACGATCGAATCGTCAGGTCCGTCAACAACCAGTTGCTTATGTGCAGTAACGCAAAAGCAGAAGTGCAAGAGAGAGAGAGAGAGAGAGAGAGAGAGAGAGAGAGAGAGAGAGAGAGAAAGAGAGAGAGAGAGAGAGAGAGAGAGAGAGAGAGAGAGAGAGAGAGAAAGAGGGAGAGAGAGAGAGAGAAGACTCGGGACGAACCGTCCGAGCTGTCGTCGGAATCGCTAGAGGAATCCTCGGAACCATCTGCATATGGACAACCAAAACGTACTACGCTTGCAGAGCGTAATATTGATAATCTTGCATTCAGAAACGAACCTATACCCATATAGCCCATACCCCCCCCCCCCCCTGTTCTTTATCATTCACTTATCTCAATATCTCAAAAGATTCCAGACAAACCGTCCGAGCTGTCGTCAGCATCGCCAGAGGCATCCTCGGAAGCATCTGCATATGAACAACCAAAACGTACTACGCTTGCAGAGCGTAATATTGATAGTCTTGCATTCAGAAACGAACCTATACCCCCCCCCCCTGTTCTTTATCATTCACTTATCTCAATATCTCAAAAGATTCCAGATAAACCGTCCGAGCTGTCGTCGGCATCGCCAGAGGCATCCTCGGAAGCATCTGCATGTGAACAACCAAAACGTACTACGCTAGTATTACATTCAGAAACGAACCTATACCCGTACAGCCCATACCCCCCCCCCCCCACTCCTTAAGTTTGAGTAGTTTCTTCCAATGTGCAAGGTCACTCTGGACCTTCAAGACTGAAGGGAACAAGTAACGCAGCTTCTAGTGTTTGGTGTTCTTGGGTAACTTGTCTGTCAAATTATTTTATTTAATTGGAAGGACGCATATGGTTAGAGAGTTGGGGTGAACCGTCCGATGGCGAGCTGTTCTCGGAACCGTCAGAGCTGTCACTGCTGTTCTTGGAATCATCTTCACATGCAAACATAGTATTCCTGCAATGTTCTAGATGTTCAGACATGTGGTCAAGAGGTTTCCGCTGTGGCACTACCGTTAGATCTCCCAGGGTCCTCTGGATCATCTGATGATTCTTCAGACATCCTCGCATCAAAGCTCAAAGCCACGAGGAATCATCTTGGGAATATTCCGATGATTCTTAGCACTGAAATTTGTCGCTATAATCATCGAAGTTAGAACGCAGGTTGGAGGGTCATAGCAGTCTCACACGTTGAGATCAGGTTCTGTTGTGTGGCCAAAATAGCGGTTTTTTTTGCAAGCAAAAAAAGCCAATAATGGTAGGGGGGGCCGAAGCATTGTGGATCTGTCCGCAGGCATCGCAATAATTTCTTCATTCTGGAAATGGGCCCCTACGGAATACGTTGTGCGCCAACCCAAAAAAGAGGGAAACCCCCCCCCAGATCAACCGTCATGGCGGACGACGCTTCTGTTCCTGCTGAATCAGGTGAACAAGGCAACAGTACTAGTGCCTTGTTCTCCTTCTAAAGCTTCTCCTTCTTTGCCATACCACTGCATATTCTTGTATCATTTTGTTGTGTGTTTTTTGTGTGTGTGT
>WBZZ01000712.1:0-2500 GCA_019918135.1 Paulinella micropora
TATTTATCATCTATCTATCTATATATCTATCTATCTATCTATCTATCTATATTATGTGTGTGTTGAATTGTGTGATGAATTGGCAGATTGATAGATGAATAGGTAGATAGATAGATAGATAGATAGATAGATAGATAGATAGATAGATAGATAGATAGATAGATAGATGGATAGATAGATGGATCGATAGATAGATAGATAGATAGATAGATAGATAGATAGATAGATAGATAGATAGATAGATAGATAGATAGATAGATAGATAGATAGATAGATAGATAGATAGATGGATAGATAGATAGATAGATAGATAGATAGATAGATAGATAGATAGATAGATAGATAGATAGATAGATAGATAGATAGATAGATAGATAGATAGATAGATAGATAGGTTGGACATCAACACGTATGCACGTAAGAAAAAGTGAAGAGGTTAACAGTTTATTAACAGACTTCCACACACCGAAGACAGACAGACACACAGACATAGACATAGACATAGACACACACACACACACACATGGAAATGAGCCATCTCATACACATACACATACACATACACATACACATACACATACACATACGCATAGACATAGACATCGACATAGACACACAGACACACACACACACACATACACATGGAAATGAGCCATCACATACATATACACATTCTCTCTCTCTCTCTCTCTCTCTCTCTCTCTCTCTCTCTCTCACACACACACACACACACAGACACACATAGACATTCACACACACACACACACACACACACACACACATACACACACACACACACACACACACACACACACATGGAAATGAGGCATCACATACACGTACACATACACATGCACAGACACATAAAAAGACATGTACATGCACATACACATACACATAGACGTATACATACACATGCACATACACATACACATACACATACAATTAGACATGCACATACACATACACATACAAATGGATATGTACATACACATAGACATAGACATAGACACACACACACACACACACACACACACACACACACATGGAAATGAGCCATCACATACACATGACACATGCACATGCACATACACATAAACATACACATACATACACATACACATACACATGCACATACACATGCACATACACATAGACATGCACATACACATACACATGCACATGCACAGACACATACACATACACATAGACATACACATACACATAGACATACACATAGACATGCACATACACATACACATACACATACAAATAGACATGCACATACAAATAGACATGCACACAGACATAGACATAGACATAGACATACACACACACACACACACACACACGCACACACACACACACATGGAAGTGAGCCATCACATACACATACACATACACATGCACATATACGTATACATATACATATACATATACATATACATATACATATACATACACATGCATATACACATACACTTAGATATGCACATACACATACACATACACATACACATGCGAATAGACATGCACATACACATACACATACAAATAGATATACACATACACATACACATACTGTCTATCTTTTTTAAACAGGCCTCCCATATCGACAGTTATATATATATATAATATTATATATATATATATAATATATATACATACTGTCTTCTTTGAACAGGCCTCCCATACATCGACAATCATATATATATATATATATAATATATATATATATTATATATATATATATATAATATACTGTCTGTCTTCTTTGAACAGGCCTCCCATACAACGACAGTTATATATATATATATATATATATATATATATATTATATAATATATATATATATATATATATATCAGGCCGTCGCAGCCACGTCTGTTCAGAAAGGTAAATATTTATCTATTTATTTATTTATTTATTTATTTATTTATTTATTATTCATTCATTCATTCATTTATTTATTCATTTATTCATTTATTCATTTTATTCATTTTATTCATTTTATTCATTTTATTCATTTTATTCATTTTATTATTTCATTTATTTCATTTATTTCATTTATTTCATTTATTTCATTTATTTTATTTATATTTATTCACTTATTTATTTATTTATTGACTTACTCATTTACTAGCTATCTAATATCTTATTTTTATTATATTACTTATTGATACATGTATGTATGTATATAGTGGTGGCCAATGAGGTGGCGACGGCTACCCGTGTATGTATGTATATATTTTTGTGTATGCATGTATGCATGTATGTATGTATATATATATAATATACATATATATATATAATATATATATATGATAATACATATATACATATATATATATATACATATATATATATATATATATATATACATATATATACGTACATAGTGTGGCCAATGAGGTGGCGAGGGCTACCCGTGTGTATGTATGTATGTATATATATATATATATATATATATATATTTATATGTATATATGTATATAGTATA
>WBZZ01000713.1:0-2500 GCA_019918135.1 Paulinella micropora
CTCACCCGTGAGGGGAGTACGAAGAATTGACGATAGGCTCTAATGACACCCCCGCACGGGCAGTTCCAACACTTCCAGACGGACCGGTATGTTCAATGAAAATACTGGTGGCACCGACGGGAATCGAACTGGCGACAGGGCCCAGATGGTAGAACTTGACCACTGGGCTTTCACGGTGTCCAAATAATAATAATGATAATAATAATAATAATAATAATAATAATAATAATAATAATAATAATAATAATAGTGTATCTCCTGCCAATTGCTGAGCCAAAAGGCCATGTGCATCCAGTCCTCCATTCCATAAGGAAAGTCTCCACACCAATCGGTGGAATAAAGGAAGTGACGGCATAGAACATTACTCTAGGAGCTTTATACCAATCAGCCCATGGAAAGGACCGATGGCCTATGTACTCCCCAAATAATAATAATAATAATAATAATAATAATAATAATAGCGAAACCATTGATAATTGTATCAATAATTTAACAGTACTGGTTTTGTTGAGTAGCTGTTTTTGTGGCACTTTTGGCTCTCGGAGTCGTATTCGCCGAAATAAAAGAGCTTTGGTGGATAAGTATACACAAAAAGAACAGGAAGCAAGAATGCGCGAAATAAAGAAAAATATCACAAGACCGATCTGCTCTTCTTTCTACCTACCTACCTACCTACCTACCTACCTATCTATCTATCTATCTATCTATCTAAATGATCGATCATGTGCCGTCTTCCCGCGCTGGCTGGGAAGACAGACAGACAGATAGATAGATAGATAGATAGATAGATAGATAGATAGATAGATAGATAGATAGATAGATAGATAGATAGATAGATGGATGGATGGACAGACAGTACTGACTTACATACATACATACATACAAGACATAATTAGTTTCCTGCTTGCTTACTTAATTACTTAATTACTTGTTTACTTGTTTACTTGCTTATGTATTTACCTACCTACCTACCTACCTACTTACTTACTTACTTACTTACTTTCTTATTTGCATACATACATACATAGATACATACATACATACACTCATACATACATACATACATGCACACATACATACGAGATAAATGCAAATTAACATTTACTTACTTACTTTCTGTCTTACCCATTATCATACGTAAGTAATACATACATACATACACACATGACATACATCCACACACACACACACACACACACACGCTCTTAGACGTTGTTTCTGACGGTGAGTTACATCGACCGGCTGCTGTCGGTGGTGTCTGTGCACCGCACCAAGCTGCAGCTCATCGGCATTACCTCCATGCTCATCGCCTCCAAATACGAAGAAATCTACCCACCCTCCGTGGACGATTTCGTGTATATAGCTGATCATGCATACACTCGCGATGAGGTCAGCCGTGTCTGCGTGCGAGTGTGTGTTTATTATTATTGTTGTTGTTATTGTTGTTGTTGTTGTGTGTGGAGGGGGGGGGGGGGGGGGGTATGTGTGACCGCGCGTGCGAAAAGAGAGAGGCCGAAATATGTCGTTGAGAGTTCCCTCTATGTGCGATAGATAGATAGTTCAGTTGGTCAGAGCTGGCCGCTTTGTCTTGCGTTGAATGCTGCATGTTTTGTGTCGCTGGCAGGTGTTGCGGATGGAGATGGTGATTCTGAACACGCTCAAGTTCGCGCTGACCAATGCCACCGCCTGGGAGTTCGTGCGCCGCTACACCAAGCTCGGCGGCCTGGAGGCCAGGACCGTGGCTCTGTCACACGTACGCGCCTGCTATGCCCGCCTGCCCGGCGCTGCACGCTCATGCTGACATGCCAGCGCCACATATGACAGAGAATGCGCTGTGCGGTGTGGCAGTACTTGGCCGAGATGTTTCTGCAAGAACCGCAGCACGTGTCGGAAATCCCTTCGCAGGTACTGCATCTTCGTTCTTGTGCTAGCTGCTGTATGTTAGGCCGGCGTGTCGGGGCGGCTATGTGGAGTGGGTGCTGTTGGTGGTGTCTGCGGCGGTGGCATGTGTGCGCTGCTGGCTGCTGCTGCTGCAGGTTGCGGCGGCTTCCTGCTGGATCGCGCACTGGGCTGTGCACAGCACCGCATGGGTAACAACCTGCCACACCCAGCCCACGCTGTGAACAGCCCTTAGCCACAGTAGCCAGAGCGTGTGTGTCTGCAAGACTGCTAAGAGCACGGACCGTGCGTGTGTTGTGCAGCGGGACCTGCAAAACGTTTCGGGCTACACGCTGGACATGATTCGGCCCGTGGTGAAGATGATCCTTACCATCTACACCGTCTCCTGCTCGGGACGGTCCTCCAACATACATACCACACCACACCGCCCTCGCACCATGAGCCGACAAGCCCACGTACATACATAAATTTCTCGCGCGTGCCTTTCACTTGTACCTGTGTGCTGCAGAGCAAGTTCTCAAGCGGTGCGAACGAAGTACACAGAAGAGAAGTGGTTCCGCGTCGCGCTGATCAAGCCGCCGCCTCCCGACATTTGCTGATG
>WBZZ01000713.1:10000-12500 GCA_019918135.1 Paulinella micropora
CCGACCTAAAAATTAATATTAACAGAAAGTCACAATACTGCATAATTATATCATGTAGTAATTAAAAGCCATGCATTACATGATTACAACATGTAATCCATGACTCTATCACACAAGCTGCTGCAATACTAAGGCAAGGGAGTAAGCATGTGCCTCAGTCAGCCACGGTGCAAACAGGAAGCAAGGCAAAAGAGTATTATTTGCGCAGGGGAGGCCAGGGGAGGGGGAGACATCCATCCACCACGCTGGATGAGTGGCCAAGACGCTGCTCGTGAAGTCCATACGTATGTACTTTTTAAAATCCCAGTACATGAGCGGGCGGAACGCTCGCGTCTTCTTCCCAGTGCTCTTGTCCTTCACCCTCTGCACAAAGCAAACAAGCCAGCAGACACAGATGAGAAATTCAAGTTGCCTTCACAAAGTCGTGTATATTATAAAAGGCCAGCAGGCGTGTCGTGTGAAATTGACTTCACAAACTTCTTTCGAATCTCATCCGGTCCTTGCCCATCGTAGGTGCACTTGAGAGTCTTGGAAGACAATCCCACGAACTCAAACTTGATTAAGCCAGAACTTCTGCCATATCACCAACTCTCCATACTTGTGCTTCATGCTGTGCGTCACCAAGCCCCGACTCATGGCACGTGCCCGCATGCAGACGCCGACCTTTTGGCTTTTGGAAGTGTAGTGGACCATGAACACGTCCGTCCTCTTGCATGGCAACTGAAAATCGAAGTAATGCCCATCTGCATCGTACAAACAATATCGATGCTCAAGTTGGTTTCCAGGTGCTGGAACTTTGCCGTGGGACCAGAGACTGTACAGGGGCCACGTAGTACTGGCAGGCTTCGGCCACACGAAATTCTTATCGTTTGCAATATCAGGATCGAACAAAAGCGCTTTCTTCCCTAGCATATTAGGCAGCCATATCCAGTCCTTGAACGTCTTGCCATTAAATGATGCGTAACCAGGGTCCGTCCTCTTCACCGTCTCCTGCAGGTGCCTGCTCTCCGTCCTCGCCCTAGCCTGCATCCTGACCTCCGCCTCTGCCCTGCCTGTCCACGTTACGCTTCTCGCCGTTGTCGATGTCATCTTCTTCTTCCATCTCGTGCGCTTGTTCTCGCAGTTCCACCTTCGCGATGCGCTGCTGCTTATATGAGCAGTTGGTGCAAACATCTGTACCACGTGGAAGGGGCTGAGTGCAGTAATCAGCCTGACAGGGGACGTACTCTTCCCAGTCTAAGTCGTCACCTGTTGCACATCATGACGCAACGTTGACATATATCACAATGTATGATTATATCATGGCTTACATGCGATAATCATGTACTACATTGCATGTGCATGCGCAGAAGTATATCATGAAGTACATGCGCAAATCATGTAGTGCATGATTTCCTCATCAACTCAACCATGAAAAAACACAGGGTAAGGGGGAGTGAGAAATAAAGGGAAAGAGCGAGAGACCATTCTCGTCCCAAGGCCGGGGATGACTGCATGTCATACAAAACCGGTCGTGGCCGCACGTTGCTTCTTACACCGTTGGCAACGCCACAGCAAGCGCTTGGCCTGCAGACGCTTCTTGGCTTCCTGCGACACGGGAGATGATGAGCCGAAGTCATGCACGCGAGCTCTGCTGGAAAACGTTCCTGCAACCGTTACGACTTGCCTCATGTCAGTTACGTGCCTCTTGATGCAGGACAGGATAGCTTCCGGGCTGTGCTTGACCTCCAGCGCTGGAACACAATCAGGCAGACAATGCGTCAACAAGAACACCAATAGACAATGATCATAATCAGGCGGAAAATGGGAAAACAACAACAGGAAAAGATAATGTTACCAAAGGGCAGGGTGGGAAAGTTCTCCTTGGTCATGTGCTGAATCACCGCCAAGATGTACTGCCTGCGTTTCTTGTAGTCCTTGCCGATGAACATGGACCAGCTCGGTATATCCTTCGCCGTCGTACCCATCACGCCTGGCAGTACTAGCTAGCACCTTCTTCAAGAAGGATACAAACGCTAACTTATTGCTTTTAGCATCCACTGTTAACCTACCGCAGCACATTTCAGAGTATGTAACACCATCTTGCACATCCACACATGTACAGGTTTACTAGCTTACCCATTGACTTTCTCCGCAAACCACTTGTCCTCAGTGGAGAAGTCAGGCAAACAGTCTTCAGCCCCTTCTCCCCAGCAAGCACTGTAGACCTCCTTATTCCACTGGCTTGTATCCTCCACCATGGCAACCTTCTTGTCGACCAACAAATCCCTTGCTTGCTCGACCCAACTCCCAAGTCCGCGACGCTTGGATTCCTCCTTCTCGCGGCCGGCACGACGCTTGGATTCCTCCTCCTTCTCAGACATGTCTTGGTCAGACGACCACGGACATTTGCTCTGCCTCTTTCGCCTGCTTTGCCCTGCACACCGCATATACGCGAGTGTACGCACAAGAGAGAGCAAGACAGAGAGAGAGAGAGAGAGAGAGAGAGAGAGAGAGAGAG
>WBZZ01000713.1:17500-30000 GCA_019918135.1 Paulinella micropora
TAAGTAAGTAAGCAAGTAAGTAAGTAAGCAACCAAATAAATAAGTAAGTAAGTAAGTAAGTAAGCAAGTAAGTAAGTAAGCAAGTAAGCAAGCAAGCAAGTAAGCAAGTAAGTAAGTAATTATTAAGCAAGTAAGTAAGTAAGTAAGCAAGCAAGTAAGTAAGTAAGTAAATAAGTAAGTAAGTAAGTAAGTAAGAAAAACCTGAGCAAAATAAAACAGCTTAATCGAAGCCCGGCAGCCGGCTTTGACCGTTATTAATAAAGTTTAACCATGACAAACACGTACCGTATTTATCTGCATAAGTAAGTAAGTAAGTACGTGAGTAAGTAATTATAAGTAAGTAATTATAAGTAAGTCAGTAAATAAGTAAGTAAGTAATTAAGTATATATAAGTAAGTAAGTAAGTAAGTAAGTAAACAAGTAAGTAAATAAGTAAGTAAATAAGTAATTATAAGTAAGTAAGTAAGTAAGTAAGTAAGTAAGTAAGTAAGTAAGTAAGTAAGTAAGCAAGCAAATAAGTAAGCAACCAAATAAATAAGTAAGTAAGTAAGTAAGTAAGTAATTATGAGTAAGTAAGTCAGTAAATAAGTAAGTAAGTAAGTAATTAATTAAGTAATTATAAGTAAGTAAGTAAGTAAGTAAAGTAAGCAAGTACGTAAGTAAGTAAAGTCATGTAATGCATTACATAAGCATGTACTGCATGATAAATGTATGTATTACATGAGAATATCACAGACCTGATTGGCGGTGAGGCAAGTAAGTAAGAGTAAGTAAGAATAAGTAAGTAAGTAAGTAAGTAAGTAAAGTAAATAAAGTAAATAAAGTAAGTAAAGTAAGCAAGTAAGTAAGCAAGTAAGTAAGTAAGTAAGTATAAGTAAGTAAGTAAGTAAGTAAGTAAATAAGTAAGTAAAGTAAGTAAAGTAAGTACAGTAAGCAAGTAAGCAAGTAAGTAAGTATAAGTAAGTAAGTAAGTAAGTAAGTAAGTAAGTAAGTAAGTAAGTAAGTAAGCAAATAAGTAAGTAAGTAAGTAAGCAAGCAAGCAAGCAAGTAAGTAAGTTAGTAAGTAAGTAGGCAAGCAAGTAAGTAAGAGTAAGTAAGTAAGCAAGTAAGTAAGTAAGTAAGTAAGTAAGTAAGTAAAGTAAATAAAGTAAATAAAGTAAGTAAAGTAAGCAGGTAAGTAAGTAAGTAAGTATAAGTAAGTAAGTAAGTAAGTAAGTAAGTAAAGTAAGTAAAGTAAGTACAGTAAGCAAGTAAGCAAGTAAGTAAGTATAAGTAAGTAAGTAAGTAAGCAAATAAGTAAGTAAGTAAGTAGTATAGGGGGCCACTTCATGACACTTTTTCAGTGCAGTTTCTCTACAGAAGCCACACTAAGAGCCGTTATTCATTATTTCGGCTACCTGTTTATAACAAATACAGACAGACAAAAGAAAGAAAAACGGCTACCTTCAAATAATTATTATTTAAAGAAAATAGGATGACAAACGAAGGCACTCAGAGATTCAGAATGTCTAGAGGTTGTGTTATGGTAAAGAATAACGAAAAGAGACCAATGGTAAAAGTTCAATGGAGAGAAGGAGGAAAGGTTATGTGTAAGATTTTCTGCATCGGAAAGAAAAAATCAAAAGAGCAAGCATTGGAAGAAGCAAAGAAGTATCACGAGGAAAATATAATACCTAAATACGAGGAATGGAAAATTAATTACGATAAAGAAACAAGAATAATCAAAAAAGAAAAGAAGAAAATTTGGAAGCATAAAGATTTTAAGTGTGGATGTGGTGCTGAAATACATAATGGAAACAAAACGCGACATATGAAGTCTCAGAAACAAATTTTTGGTAATCAAAAAGGTTTCTCTGAGGAAACCACTGAATTTCTATTTAAAGACAAGGAGGGGTCCTTATATAGAGGGCACACACGAGGCCACGAGTAGACGACCGATTGAGGCAGACAAATATTTTAATTGTATAAAATTATATTTTCCTTAATATACAAATATCAAACATGGAGACACACACGTATAACGGCAAAGTCTACAGGTTGGATAGATTAAGGGAATATAAGATAAATTACGAAATCAAGTCTGTCAGGGGTCGGGATGTTCTATATATCAAACCGAAGGTAAGGGGGTATAAAATTGATACAACGACCGCCCAAAACTACTTAGGAGCGCAGTGTATTTTGAGCACCATGCTATACCAATAGCGCCACCTTTACCTACGATTGAAGAGAAAAAAGAACTGAAAGAAAATCTCAGGGATTTGTTGAGGTATGGTAATTATGATATTATAAGAGACGAAAGCAAGGAACACGAACTAGGAATAAATGAAAGCAGATATGCGGAAAACAAAAGCACATAACAGGTTTGATATGGCGAAAAAAATCGCAGAGTATTGTCATTCAGATGTTGATATACTGAGGAAGGGTTGTATAGATTTTAGAACAAGTGAAAGCACATAACAGGTTTGATATGGCGAATGCACTACAAGTACGGAATACCATCACTAACTTTTTGTAGTGATGATCACTACAAAAATTTAGTGATACATCACTAAAAAAACTTAGTGATCATCACTACAATAAGGAAAATTTTGAGGTAGTGATCATCACTACGCCTCCATTGTCCTTAATTCAACAAATGTAGTGATATCACTACGGCATCCCCTAGATTCTCCCTCATCACTAAACGACGTAGTGATGATCACTACCTCAAAATAGAAGTGTTTCCGGATGTAACGGTCGACTGCTGTGCAAAACGTAGTGATTTTAGTGATGATCACTTATTAAGTGATGATCACTAAAAAGCTAGTGCCCATCATTACATATTTAGTGACCGTCACTAGCAAGCACTGCTAGAACTCGATTTTTGAAAAAATAAAAAAAAATAGTGATGGTCACTAAAAATAAGTAGTGATGATCATTACAATTTTTGAATTATGCATCAGTAAAAAGCTAGTGATGATCACTAAAAAAGTAGTGACCATCACTAGCAACAGTTTTTGAATGTATCTTCGCCGGTGTCTCTAGTGATCGTCACTACAAAAGTAGTGCCCATCACTTATGAATTGAGTGCTCGTCACTTAACGGTAAAAATTTTAATAAATCGACGAAACGTAGTGCCGATCACTACAAAAGATACTGCTGATCACTTAAAAAATTAGTTCAAACAAAAAAGTTTGTAGTGATGATCACTACATTTTCGTAGTGCCCATCACTAACAAAAGGTAGTGATGGTCACTACACCACCGTAGTGCTCATCACTGCATCCTGTTAGTGATGATCACTACAAATGTAGTGCTCATCACTACTAAAGTAGTGCTGATCACTACATACTGTTAGTGATGATCACTATACAAATGTAGTGCTCATCACTACCTATTGCATAGTGATCATCACTAACAGTATGTAGTGATGATCACTACAAATGTAGTGCTCATCACTACTAGTGTAGTGCTCATCACTACCATACTGTTAGTGACGATCACTATACAAATGTAGTGCTCATCACTAACTGTTGCATAGTGCTCATCACTAACAGTATGTAGTGATGAGCACTACAAATGTAGTGCTCATCACTACCTGTTGCATAGTGATCATCACTAACAGTATGTAGTGATGAGCACTACACCAGTAGTGATGAGAACTACACAATGTAGTGCTCATGACTAACTGTTGTTAGTGATGATCACTAAATATGTAGTGCTTGTCACTACCTGTTGTTAGTGATGACCACTAAACACCTGTAGTGCCCGTCACTACTCTTGGAAGTGATGGGAACTACAGTTATTTAGTGCTCATCACTATACTTGGCTGGTAACAGTGACTTCAGTAGTAGTGAGCCATCACCACAATAATTAGTTAAGTGACAGTCACTACAGTCATAGTACTCACCACTACATTATTAGTGATGATCACTACTACATTCTTACTGACTTCCTGATAGCCGAAATTAACGCAAAAAACCTAGTCATGTTTTACTTGACATACGTAGTGACAAAGAAAGTGCTACCAACCTGTCAACCTGCCCTGGCGATCATTTCTGCCCGCTTTGTACTTGGCTTACCGCTTCGTTTCGTTCCTGTTAGAACTGTTGGAACGTTTGTATCATTTTCTTTGTCATTTACTAGGTCAACGTAGACATGACTAGGTTTTTTACTTTCACTCTTCGGGGGCTTGACACGTTGTGTTGCGACCGTCTTCATTCTTTCCTTTGGATTACTAACTACACATGGTCTTGCCGTTGCAGATGCTGCCAGTACAAAATCTTGGAGCTGTTGTTTGGTCATTTTAAATATTTTGGGTGTCCCAGCCAGGCCAACTATAAACCACTTGTCCACTTAAGCCGTTGTCCTTGGCTTTTTGGTTAAAAGGCCAAACACCCTTCAATTTTTGCCCGTTCTGCATGGGCCACTTGCTGTGCTGGTATATCTGCACAATCACATGATCGTCACCGACAAACTCATCTTCGAAGCCGTAAACGCACAGTCCTCGATCCCCGTATTCGAACTCGCCGCCTGCTGCAAGTACCACGATATGCAGCTCCGGGTGGACTCCCCGTACAGACTGCAAGGTATATTTCTGCACTAGCAGCACAGCAAGCATTTGGTAAAGCACATACAGGGTGATAAGATGTAGCACCTGTCACTAAATCTTTGTATTCAATACCCACTGTTCTAGTCGCTTTCTGAAAGCCTGCTCCGTCATTTCCAAATGCTCATCATACAGTGCTCCCTCAATTTCTAGTTCCGTGAGATGTGAGTTTTCATAAACTGGAAAATAACACAAAAGGAGAGAGAGAGAGAGAGAGAGAGAGAGAGAGAGAGAGAGAGAGAGAGAGAGAGAGAGAGAGAAAGATCCTACTTATCTTGACATGCTATGCATTAAGTGATCATCACTAACTTCTAAGTGACCATCACTACCCTCTAAGTGACCATCACTATCCTCTAAGTGACCATCACTAACCTCTAAGTGACCATCACTAACCTCTAAGTGAACATCACTAACTGCTCCGTCATTACAATGCTTAGTAACCATCACTTATCCGTTAGTGATGAACACTAATATTGTAGTGATCATCACTAGCATTCAGCCACAAATTTTATTGTTATCAGTATTATTATTATTATCATTATTATTATTATTATTACCTGATAACTGGCTATGCCTCAACCTTGCTTGGCAATGCGTTCCATGAGCAGAAACGCGTACACCTGTCCACTTCCCGCTGCTTTAACACCAGTTCTGTATGATTTCAGGAAAAGCCCTTGCGAGAGCAAAGCTCCAAGAGTATCCCTGTGGTCGTGGGACATGCTGTTTGATTTACAGCTATCAGTAACCATGATATACTTTACCCGCTCGTCCTTGATTATTTTCAACAGGACTTTATGTTTATGGGCTGGTTTCCAACCTTTCCAGAACAAGAACACTGTTATGTTCTTGTTCCAGTTCAACGCACGTGGTATTAAACCAACGCGAGCGGCTTGAGCTTCTACACCCCATCGAATAACAGGCAACTCCTTCGACCACACAACGCGGTTGATAGATGGATTGTATGAACTTATTGAGCAGAAACAGCTCTTAATATCTAAACAAACCCCTATCAAGTTATCATGTGCGGCCCACAATACGCTGTATTTTTCATACCTGCTAAGGAATGCTATCTCAAAATGTCTGGTCTCTATGTCAGCGACTGCAGCCCAATCATCGCTCAAGGCAAAAAGAAGCACATCTCCCGATGCACACCCAATATCCAATAGACACATGTCTTTTTTTTCATCCCTGGGGATCCCTGCGAAACATGTCGCAAGGGATTGACTATTCAAGGTCCCACCGATCCCATCACCTACACTACCAAGGTCCCTAATAGGTAAAGGTCCCCTCAACTGTTGCGTTAGTCGCACCCGCCAGGCAGGAGCGGGCGGAAGAAACCGATGATTAGAATTCCCACAATCCTCATGAACGCATACAGTGACACAAAACCTATTCATGTTGCCACAGCTGGTACAAACCCAAGGTGGCATTTCCGATTCCACTTCCAACGCCGGGGTACCACCAACCTGCCAAACATATTATTACTATTATTATTACTATTCCTCTTGACATGTTATGCATTAACCTCTAAGTGACCATCACTTACCTCTAAGTGACCATCACTAACGTCAAAGTGACCATCACTAACTTCAAAGTGACTATCACTAACTTCATAGTGACCATCACTAGCTTCATAGTGACCATCACTAACCTCTAAGTGACCGCACGCGCATCTGAATTAATATGACATTGTTCACGGCAGCGGCGTCAAGCTAAGCAAAAAGAAGGCAACATTATGCCTTCTCCTTGCATAGCCACCAGAAACTAGTGAGAATTCCGAGAAGACACTATATTATTATTATTATTATTATTATTATTATTATTATTATTATTATTATTATTATTATTATTATTATTATTATTATTATTATTATTATTATTATTATTATTATTATTATTATTATTATTATTATTATTATTATTATTATTATTATTATTATTATTATTTACTATTATTATTAATTACTATTCCTCTTGACATACTATGCATTAAGTGATCATCACTAACGTCTAAGTGACCATCACTAACCTCTAAGTGACCATCACTAGCCTCTAAGTGACCATCACTAGCCTCTAAGTGACCATCGCTAACTGCTCAGTGACCATCACTACATACTATGTGGCTTTCACTATCCATTTAGTAATCAACACTGCCAAGTAAGTGACCAGGGACTCACAGGAACGGATTCAGTGTTCCCCACTGTAAGCGATCGAGCTTATATCCATAACGCTCCAGAAACCACTCGCGATAAGAACGACTGTAAAAAACTGTAAGCGGTTGTCCACAAAAAATATCATGTGACGATTGAACGTACACTTTATACGTCGATTTTGATTTCCCAACGACGACAAATTCGCAATGTGGAAGATCGCTGTGTTGAACTAAGAAACCTCCACCCTTTGTCAATGCCTTATGTCCCGCTTCCAGATTTTTTTGGCACTGACTAACTATTTCATCACGCATATGTTGCGGTACAACAAGCGAAACTCCACCCTCCTCGATAGCAAGGACATAGCTATACCCAAGTACTTGTTTCGGGGAACTAGTCCAGACACCATCGTACTTGAGCAACAATGTCTTCGCGTGACATAACAGAGATCCAAACCATTTGGGATGTTTAGGAACAACTGCAACTCCCAATCCGGAGGCGCCGGGAATACGAACAAGAGAAAAGAATCCACAGTCCAGCAAGCTTGGCTTGCGTGCACGCGAACTAATATTCTCGCGAGTAGGGTCAGAATGTTCCTTTACCCAACGCGCAGTTACCACCAGCTAACAATTACAACCAATAGTGACTCGCTACGATTATTCTTACTACTAACGGTGGGTGGGCGGTGGGGGTGATGGGTGGGTGGGTGGGGGGGGGGGGGGGGGGGGACCAGGTCACGCTTGAACTCGATAATTGCTGCAGCGTCCTTTTTCTGCTTCCCTTTCCCAGTTCCCTTTCCCGCTCCCTTTGCTTTCGATTTCTCCTTTCCCTTGTTCTTGCCACCTACATGACACATGTACATTGCGCACACTACACTACACTACAATGAAAGTTACCTCCCTTGGCTGTCTTGTCTTGCTTGCCCTTGCCCCGCGGCGGCGGCGCGTAGTCTTCGTCCTCAGGGTCTTGCTCGTCGTCCTCCTCGCCAGACTCGTCCTCTTCCTCGTCCTTGCAAGCGCTACGTCCTACAAGCACAAGTAACTGCAGAGAAAAACCATAACAATACGCAGGACTATTCTTTTTCTTGTTCCTCTGCAGTTAGTTGTAACCATAACAATAAGCGCGCAGGACTATTCTTTTCCTTGTTCCTTTGCAGTTACCCTTTTTTTTCTTTGTCTTGTTCTTGCGTCGACGCTTCGCGCTGTGCTTGCGTTCCTTTTTAGCTTGATCCTCATGCTCTAACGGTCACCCCTTGCGAGGGGAAAGGGTTTTTGCGGCGGACATTGGTACGCAACTGGATGCAAGTATGGTGAACAGGACTTGGAACCAGCTTCAAGCAAGCAGGCAGGTCCACGACGCGCGAGCTGCCGCTGAACCAGGATTTATGTGCTGCATCCGCTGTTCACCCCGCTACAAGCTGAAAATGCAGCAAGCAGCGAGCTCTGCGGCGGGTGCACTGCAAGAGATCTGCGTCATACCAGTTTTGCTGGGATCCGATGGCACGCCTGTGGTTTCTACACAGTACAGTGCCCCCCACAGTGTATGGGTAAACACCATCAAGAATATTGCCTTCTCTACATCAGGCGAGCTGTGGATGGGAGCCATAGTGGGAGGTCCGTATATCCCCCCAAGCCTGAAAACAGCCTTTTCGACTCTGGTCCATCAGCTGCGCCATGCATATTTGCCGCGTATGGTGCGTGACCGGGAAGGAGTCGAGAAGACATGCAGGGTCCTATGCTTAGGAGTGATGGCAGACGGCCAAGGTCAAAAGCATATCGCCGGTACTAATCAGAGCGGCAAGTACGCATGTCGCTGCTGCTTCACAGAGTTTGTCACAATCGGGAGCACTCATACTATCACTCCGGACTTTCGAGCCTTTCTCCCAGTCGGTCATCCCGTGCGCACTGATGCTCGTTATGGACCGCTGTGTGGTATGCTGCTCGAGCGTCGGACGTGCGACGACATAACGAAGGTCTTCGTCCGTTCCAAAAGCCGCACCATTCTCAAGGTGTCAAGTATGATATTAATGCGTGCCAAGGAATCCCTGCCTTCGATTCTGTGTTGGATATGATGGTTGATGGAATGCACGTTGACGAAAACGCCGTTGCGCATATTGTTGCAATGACGTCGGATGACTCTGAAGGAAAGAAACATCCCAAACACAAGCCCCTGCCAGGTCAGCCAAGACCTGTACGCAGAGAGCGTGATGACACTGACGCCCAATACGAGGCTCGACTCATAAGAGAAGAAGCTCTCTTTGCTGCATGCGTAGCTGAATTGACCAAGATCAACAAGCAGTACTCGAACCTGGCCTTGGGAATGTCTATCAGGAAGGAGATCGACATACGTTACATGGCAGTCCGGGCACTGCGAGGGCAGCGTGGGACGGGGTCACCGTACGAAACATTTGGCAAGGCCAAGGTAGCGGACGCTTCGTTTTTCCTTCGTTTTTGTGGCCCTTGGATTTATGATGGTCTGGGCATCAACCAAGAAGTACTCAAGTGTTTATCGCGTCTTTTTCGTGTTCTGCGCGTAACCAAACTGCGCAAAATACCTAGCGACCCAGTGGCATTGAACAACCTAGGCACGTGGATCACCGAACAGGTACTCTGGCAACAACAAAAAAAAAAAAAAAAAAAAAAAAAAAAAAAAAAAAAAAAAAAAAAGTAAACAGTAGTGATAGTCACTACCGTTTTAGTGATGGGCACTAGCCTTGTAGTGATGGGCACTAGACCGGCAGTGATGGGCACTAGCATCTTAGTGATGATCACTATAGTGGTCGTCATCATAGAGTATATTGTCTAGTCACTACATCTTGACAATACTAATAATGATCATTGTATGCAAGATTTACATTGAATGGACGTAATGTATGAAGGTGAACATATCCTTGTAGGTAGTGAAGATTGCACGTGTCCTGCCCAGGACGGAGCATACCTTTTGGCTGCATCAATTGTGTGTGGAGTTATGCATCACATGAAGAATTGGGGCCCTCTACCAGACACTTCTGCGTATTGGCTAGAGAGGCAGCAGAAGTTCCTGAAAGGCCAAGTACTCAGCCAGAAAGACCCTGAAATGACTCTTTTCAAACGCTGGAGTGATGTTGCATGTCTGAAGACTACATTTGGACAGGCACTCTCCGACTTGCAACAAAGCGCTGCCATGCCAAACACCAGGAAGAAATGCTTTCAGTTTGATGAAAAACAGCTCCAGCTCCAGGTGAATCCGGATGAACCAAACAAGTTAATTTGTACAAAAAAGTACAAGCTAGCTGAAGAGCAGCGTACGGATGTCATTTTGTTCTTGGAAAAGTACTGGAGAGAGTTAGGACTTTCTCGAGTTGATGAAAACAAGATGCAAACAAATGAACGTCCTGATTTCTCTGCTCTTCGTTGTGACGTTACTAAGCACCGGAGGGCAGTCGTCCGAGCGGTGTGCATGATATGTGGTGAAGCATCCAACAAACGTTACGCAGGAGGAACATGTGCAGTTGCAAAGGAAGATCTCAAAAGAGATTTTCCAGGTGGGGTTCGCAGCAGTGCGAGATATGGTGCATATATCCGCTATTACCTTGCAGTGGCATTGACCAATCCAGACATAACTTTGGAACTCGCAGCGGTAGAGCTTCTGCGGTGCTACGCAGATCCCAAAAAGCGTGGTATGTGGCTATGTAAAGCGATTCCCGATCGCAAAGAGAAATTGCAATTTCTCCCTTTGAGCTCATTGGAGATGCCTTGCGTGACTGCAGACGTACCTACCAAGAGTGGCTGCATGTATTGGATTCCGGTCGATGATTCCATTCTGCCTGATTAAATGCAAGAGGCAGTGGATAGGTTGGTGGATGGTAAGGATCCTGCACCAGCACCTGACCAAGACATTCCTGAGGTTGATCTTGATGCGTTATATGCGAGCGACAGTGAGGCTGATCAGAAACTGCCAGAAGCAAGACAAATACTAGAGGTGAATCTGAAATTGTCAGATGATGAGGCGGACCAAGGTGGGGTGGACTCTAGGCCTGACGCTCCTAGTCTAAACGAGATTTTTGCGGCCCCGGACGGTGAGGAAAATAATGATAGCGATGCTGAGTACTTCTTGGATCAGCAGGAGACAGATGTAAGAAATTAATTGAATCCAGCAACATTTTAGACACAGTCTAAATTTTAAATCAAGACACTGATTATTAAAAATATCACAGTGACGCTCATATTTACAGAGACAGAGTATAGATAACTTTAATATGATGTTCAATATAACTAGTTCCGGTCACTATGACCTTAGTGATAGACACTCACAAGGTAGTGATGGTCACTACATTATGACACTTAGTGATGATCACTAGACTTGTATTAGCTTGAGCGTGTAGTGATCATCACTGAGACACACTCTAAACAAGATCACTACCCTAGTGCTCGTCACTATGGTTTGCCACTACGTATTTCATCACTAACGTTCATCATAGATCACTAGTGTAGTGATGATCACTACGACGCGATCCAGAATACAGAGTTTCTAACAATCACAAACCACCTCCGGACCACCTGCGAGGACCACCTCCGGACCACCTACCGTACATGTACCGATTAATACATTCTAATACATTCCAATGACTTTTAATTCAGTTTAGCTTTTAGCTTTGTCCTCCGCACCCCCTCCGGTACATGTACCGTACACTGTACATGTACCGCAGAATCTCTTTTAATCTTGATTTTAATATTAATACATTCCAATGGATTTCTAATTGAGTTCACCTTGTCAAGACAGCGACTTCAAGAATGCAGGATCTCTAAGTGAGAGTACATGTGCCGTACATGTACGGTACTGACATATACGGCACTGTTGAATGAGTTTAGATTGTCTAGACACTCCGCCAATTAAACAATGATTCCTTACGTATGATCTACAGCACTCTCTCCCCCCCGCCCCCCCCCTTTCTCTCTCTCTCTCTCTCTCTCTCTCGCTCCCTTCCCCTGCCTGCCCCTGCCTCCCCCGGCCTACCCCCTGCCTACCCCCTGCCTCCCCCTGCCTCTCTCTCTCTCTATCTATATATATATATCTCTCTCTCTCTCCCTTCCCCTGCCTCCCCCTGCCTCCCCCTACCTCTCTCTCTCTCTCTCTCTCTCTCTCTCTCGCTCCCTTCCCCTGCCTCCCCCTGCCGTCTCTCTCTCTCTCTCTTTCTCTCTCTCTCTCCCTTCCCCTGCCTCCCCCTACCTCTCTCTCTCTCTCTCTCTCTCCCTTCCCCTGCCTCCCCCTGCCTCCCCCTACCTCTCTCTCTCTCTCTCTCTCTCTCTCTCTCTCGCTCCCTTCCCCTGCCTCCCCCTGCCGTCTCTCTCTCTCTCTCCCTTCCCCTGCCTCCCCCTACCTCTTTCTCTCTCTCTCTCTCTCTCTCTCTCGCTCCCTTCCCCTGCCTCCCCCTGCATCCCCCCCCCCCCGCCCCCCCCCCCCCCCCCCCCCTCTCTCTCTCTCTCTCCCTTCCCCTGCCTCACCCTGCCTCACCCCGCCTACCCCCTGCCTCCCCCTGCCTCTCTCTCTCTCTCTCTCTCTCTCTCTCTCTCTCTCTCTCGCTCCCTTCCCCTGCCCCCCCTGCCTCCCCCTGCCCCCCCCCCCCCCCTCTCTCTCTCTCCCTCCCTTCCCCTGCCTCCCCCTGAGTGCCTCCCCCTGCCTCCCCTCTCCCTTGCCCTGCCTCTCCCCGCCTACCCCCTGCCTCCCCTCTCCCTTCCCCTGCCTCCCCCTGCCTCCCCCTGCCTACCCCTGCCTCCTCCTGCC
>WBZZ01000713.1:32500-42500 GCA_019918135.1 Paulinella micropora
GTTCATTGTCTGTCTGTATGTATGTATGTATGTATGTATGTATGCATGTATGTTGTGTATGTTTAATTGCATGTATCGCAATACCATTGTATGTATCCGCAATACCATGTATGTGTGTGTATAATTGCATTAACTATATATATGGACCACTCTCCTTGCATTTTCCAGATTTTTTCTCCTCCACTCCTCACGAGCAGTGCGCAAAGCCTGCAGAGCAAGAGCGAGACTCTGAGAGACGGCAAACAAGAAGAAACAAGAGAAAAGGGAGGCAAGGAGGGAGGGAGGAGGCAGGGAGGGAGGCAGGGAGGGAGGGAGAGGGAGGGAGAAGGAGGGGGATGGGAGGGAGGGAGAGGGAGGGAGGAGAGGGAGGAGAGGAGAGAGGAGAGGGAGAGAGAGCGGGAGGGACGGAGGAAGGGAGGGAGGGAGGGGGGGAGGGGGGGGAGGAGAGGAAGGAGAGGGAGGAGAGGGAGGCGAAGGAGGAGTGAGAGGATATATAGAGGGGGGGGGGGGGGGGCGAGGGAGGAGGATAGGACCGCTGCAGCTGCAGCCGCCTTCTCGCGCTCTCTCTCAGCCTTCTCGCGCTCTCTCTCAGCCTTGGCCGCGGCATTCCCCTGCATTCATATTAGCATAGAGCATCCTCCTACATTCATATTAGCATAGAGCATCCTACCAATTCTTCTTTCCAGTAAAACTGTGGATATTTCCTTTCCAGTGGCCAGGTTTCGTCCTTGCACACACACACACACACACACACACACACATATGTACACACACACACGCACACACACGAAATGTAATCAAAACGAAGTATGAAAGACGTAGATCACCTTCCTGCTGCACTTCCGGCCTTTTCCTCCTGCTGCACTTCCTGCTTTTCCTCTACCTCCGTCCTTTTCCTCCACCTCCTTCCTTTCTTCGACCCCCCCTTCCTCCCTCCGGATCCTCCTCCCCCTCTCCCTCCCGCTCCCCCTCCTGCTTTGCCTCTTGTCCCTCCTTTTGCTGGTTCTCTCCCTCCCCCTCCCTCTCCCGCTCCCCCTCCTTTTCCTGCTTTGCCTTTTGTCCCTCCTTTTGCTCCTCTTTTCCTCCCTTTTGCCCCTCCTCCTGCGGGCTTCTCCTCCTCCTCCTCCTCCTCCTCCTCCTCCCCCTCATCTCTCCCTCCCCCTCCCCCTCCCGCTCCCCCTTTTTTTCCTGCTTTGCCTTTTGCCCCTCCTTTTGCTCCTCTTTTCCTCCCTTTTGCCCCTCCTCTTGCGGGCTTCTCCTCCTCCTCCCCTCCTCCTCCTCCTCATCTTTCCCTCCCCCTCCCCTCCCGCTCCATCTCCTCTCCCTGCTTTGCCTTTTGCCCCTCCTTTTGCTCCTCTTTTCCTCCCTTTTGCCCCTCCTCTTGCGGGCGTCTCCTCCTCCTGCCCCACCTCCTCCTTCTCCTCCGCCTCCCCTTTATCTCTCCTTCCCCCTCCCCGTCCTGCTTTTCCCTTTGCCCCTCCTTTTGCTACTCCTCTTGCGTGCTTCTTCTCCTCCTCCCCTCCTCCTACCCTCCCTTTTGCCCCTCCTCTCGCGGGCTTCGTCGCCTCCTCGGAGTCCTATGCAAGCAACAGATATTTATGAGACATTCTCTCTCTCTCTCTCTCTCTCTCTCTCTCTCTCTATCTATCTCTCTCTCTCTCTCTCTCTCTCTCTCTCTCTCTTGTTCAGCCTGGGGTGAAGGTATGTATGTAAAATTGTTTTTATGTATGTATGTGTGTATGTAAACCTGTATGCAGTACTACCTCCTCATCCTCCACCATGCGCTGCCTGGCGCATTCCTCCTCGAGGCGGCCGCGCGGGGATCTCTTCTGTGCGCATGTATGTATGTATGTATTATTGTATGTATGTATGTATCTATGTATGTATGTATAGTGTATGTATGTATCTATGTATGTATGTATGTATCCAATTGTATGTAATAATTGTACGTATATATGTATGCACGTATGTATGTATGTATGTATGTATGTATGTTATGTATGTTATGTATGTTATGTATGTTATGTATGTTAATATGTATGTATGTATGTATGTATGTATGTGCATGTATGTAATATTGTATGTATGTATGTATGTATGCATGTATGTATTACTAATACTATGTATGTATGTATGTATGTATGTATGTATGCATGCATGCTTTACCTCGTTGGCTAACCACACCTTGTAAGCCTTGTCCGCCCGTTTTGCATACCTCTTGCCTCGTCCACGTCTGCGCACGCTCCAACGGAGTAGTTCCGTATACACCTGAATCAAAGCAAATGTGAAGAATATTTTTGGTATATGCATGTATGTATGTATGTATGTAATATTGTATGTATGTATGTATGTATGTATGTATGTATATGTATATATACATACATGTATGTATGTATACGTATGTATGTATGTATACGTATGTATGTATGTATGTATGTGTGTATGTATGTATGTACAGCGTCGTATGTATGATCTATGTATGTGTATGCATCAATGTATGTAATATTATATACATAACCGAGTACGAGGTATCCACAGAAATTTGTCAGTAGCTAGGCTGAGGCACCCCACCATGTACTGCTTCTGCCGACCCGTGTTGACGATGCAGTTGACGAACAGCGTGTCACCATCATCAGCATTGGGCTAAAAGGGGGAGGGGATAATAACTATAATGTCTCTGTCCACCACTCACTCGCCCACTCGCCCGCCCACTCGCCTGCCCGCCCGCCTCTCTGTCGCACCACTCGCCCACTCGCCTGCCCGCCCGCCTCTCTGTCGCACCACTCGCCCACTCGCCTGCCCGCCCGCCTCTCTGTCGCACCACTCGCCCACTCGCCTGCCCGCCCGCCGGCACGTGCAAGATAAATATATAACAAGTGCATGTATGTTATGTACGTACGGTAGCCAAGTGGTATATCATCACAAGAGATAGATGGTCGGGTTGGCCGTAATCCAGCAACGCCAGGAGCTGAGCGCCGTTATAGCAGCTCCTATTACAAATATATAAATATATATGTATCATGTACATCTATTTATCTATTATAACCTATTAGTATTGTGCATTGTATGTATGACACTATACACGTATTTATCTACTACAATTAGTCTTGTATGTATGTCTTTTTTTCCATCTATCCATCCATCTATCTATCTATCTATCTATCTATCTATCTATCTATCTATCTACTTAGAATATATCTATCTATCTATCTACTCAGGATCCTTTAATCTATACATGTCTTACCTTCGTTTGTGCTTTGCCCTGGGCGTTCTGACACTGGCCCATGGGATCTGGCAGTGCGTAAGGTATATATGTAATACTATGTATGTATGTACGTATGTATGTATGTATGTATGTATGTACGTACGTACGTACGTACGTATGTATGTATGTATGTATGTACGTACGTATGTATGTATGCATGTACCCCAAAGGCTTTGCAGAACTCCATCATGTCTCCTTCAACACTCTCTCTGATGGATGTCAAAGATGGACTCTGTCACACAACATACATTTATTTGTCAATAGTATTGTAAAACACATACATTCATATATATACCTCGTCCTCTGTAGCCGCTGGCGCGGCCTCACCATCTTTCACACACAAGACATCAGGCAACTTCCATTGGCGGGCAGGCTGGTAACGTAGTTTGTTGAAGGCAAGGGACAAAGGTGCAAAGCTCCTACTATCTAACCAAGATCTAGAGTATCCTATTGTCAGAAGCCGACCTACAAATATCTCCCTAGTTGACTCAAACCACCCCACATATCCGGACTTACCCTCTATCCAATCAGGATCAAGAACAAGTGATAGGTTAGGGTCCCTGGCGTGGGCACAGAAGGCCCAGCCTCCATAATCACGCAATTGGTCATGTGTTGGGTGTGACAACAGAGGCAAGCTGCTTAGGTGGTACATATACACCATATGTGTCTGAGACCTGTAGAATATAATCCTCTATCTTTCTATCTCGCCCCGCCCCAGCTATACTGAAGCCCCTTTTATCTAACCTACTCACCACACCCCAGACATGTAAAACCGCAACACCAGAACCATATGCCACCGTTCCCTCTTTCGCCCCCCTGCCTACCGCTGGTCTAACCCCCAAAGCACACCCCTCACCATGATCTATTAAACTACCCTTAGCTTCCCTAGCAAGCCCCAGCTCGTACTGGTTATGTATGTCCCTTGACCCCCTACCTGCGCGCAAGGCTGAGGAGGACGCCGAGGATGAGGAGGAGGAAGAGGAAAACGCCGAGGATGAGGAGGAGGAGGAAGACGCCGAGGATGAGGATGAGGAGGAGGAGGAAGACGCCGAGGATGAGGATGAGGAGGAGGAGGAAGACGCCGAGGATGAGGATGAGGAGGAGGAGGAAGACGCCGAGGATGACGATGAGGAGGAGGAGGAAGACGCCGAGGATGAGGATGAGGAGGAGGAGGAAGACGCCGAGGATGAGGATGAGGAGGAGGAGGAAGACGCCGAGGATGAGGATGAGGAGGAGGAGGAAGACGTCGAGTACTTCTGCTCCTGTATATGTATATGTATATGTATATGCAATGTATATGTATATGCATATGTATATGTATATGTATATGTATATGTAAGCACAAATGGCAGAGGCAGAAAGCCAGGCAGAAGGATCTATCTATCTATCTATCTATCTATCTATCTATCTATCTATCTATCTATCTATCTATCTATCTATCTATCCATCTATCCATCCATCTATCCATCCATCTATCCATCCATCTATCTATCTATCTATCTATCTATCTATCTTATAATCTAATACTATCTAGTACCGCGCCAGACGCTGCCCTCTGGTCCCGAATCTAAGAACACGCAATTGATATGAATAGGAGATTATAGGAATAGATCAATATTACCTTGACCTGATCGCATACGAGTCTGCCCTCCCCAACCAGAACGCTCTGCATACACAAGCAGATAAAGACATGAAACAGTATGAGATTAAACAATTGTACACGAAGCGAGTGTCGCGCCCGACGCCGCCTATCCTGATAGAACTCCGCAACGGTGGTCCGGAATTCAAAGTCATAAAGGTCGTGGATGGGAATGTATCCCGCAATTATTCCAAACACGACGTTTGGAAAGCAAACATCAAGCATGCCATTTGATAAGAACGCGACAATATATTTCCTTGCTGCCTGCTGCCTCCCGGGCGGCTTGAATATGGACTTAGGCAGCAACTGCCAGCATACACACACAGTGACGAGGTGGGTAGAGCACTAGCACGACGCAACATCCCCCCCCCCCCCCCCCAAATGAAAAGGAGTCCATCAACCTCTCTCAGTTTATCGTCATACCCTGGACGTGGCCATTGCTCCATCCATCGCAATGGCCGGTGACACCCAACCATTTCTTTTATAAATATTGGTGCCCCCCCCCCCCCTCTGCTGGTAGCAGCAAGCAAAGTAAGCAAGAAGCAGACCGCAAGGACACAACACCGGGGGCAGTTTAGCGTGATGCCGGGCAGGAGAGAGAGAGGAGAGGGAGAGAGAGGGAGAGAGAGAGAGGGAGAAAGAGAGAGAGAGGGAGAAAGAGAGAGAGAGAGAAAGAGAGAGAGAGAGAGAGAGAGAGAGAGAAATAGAGCGAAGACGAGAGAGAGAGAGAGAGAGAGGGAGGGAGGGAGAGAGAGAGAGAGAGAGAGGGAGAGAGAGAGAGAGAGAAAGAGAGAGAGAGAGAGAGAGAGAGGGAGAGAGAGAGAGGGAGAAAGAGAGAGAGGGTCCGGATCCGGGGGGGGGGGGGGGGGCGTCCTCGCAATGGCCGGTGACACTCAACCCCCTTTTTTTTTTGCAATGGTGCCTCCCCCCCCTGCAGCATATTATATGTATGTATGTATGTATGTATGTATGTAACATTGTATGTTTGTATGTATGCATGTATATATGTATATATGTATCGAAACAAACAAGAAAAATAAGCAGCTCCAGTCACACACACGCACACGTATTACACACACTGCGGCGTACGTCGTCGTCGGACATGCATTTGCAGTCGCCTTCAACTCGATCTTGATCCCGGACCTACATGTGGGAGAGATGAATAGCGAGGGCTTCGAGGGGATGATAGAAGTACCTGATCGGCTGTTCGGGGCTGCCCATCTGATCCTATAGGCAGCGTCTCATCCTCCACCTATAGGAATACATAGACTAAGTGTGAATGCAAGTGCTAGGCAAATGGCTTACCACTCGATCCCTGAGTAATACTGCACAACGCTGATGCAAATTATTTGCATAATGAACAGCCTTGTGGCACTTAAAGAGGCGGAATTGCTCACGGAATTCGAGAGCTATGTTCCTATGGCCCTCTACCGCGAATCTCACATGCTCCCACACCCTCTGATACCATACTTGGCCCACTGACTTGCTCTCTGATACCATGCAAAACTCACAAACTCGGTCCTCTGGCGAAACGAGCACATACGGTACGCTGACTAACCCTAACACCATGTTCCTCTCATATGTGCTTCCATCATCATCGCTATCTGACGGTGGACTAATATATCTCCGATTTCTGTACGACTCAAGCAGGTCGGGCATCATTGATGATATGTATACCCCACGCCTATCTGGAGGAGAGTCCATATACGCCACAATCAACTCAAGTAGGACATTGACTTGAAACACGCACTGTCTGAGAATAGCCATGACAGACTCTTCCGCTCGCTTGAGCCCAGCCAAGAAAGCGTCCCGTAGCGTCTGCAAAACACCAATATTTCTGATGGTTGGCGATGGTGATGATGATGGCGATGATGTAATAAAAATAATTGGTGTTCTGCAGACACTACCGGACGCTTTCTTGGCTATTATCAAAGAATGCGTGTTTCAAGTCAATGTCCTACTTGACTTGATTCTGGCGTATATGGACCTTTCTCCATATAGGCGTGGGGTATACATATCATCGATGATGCCTGACCTGCTTGATTCGTACAGAATCAGAAAATGGACGCCTTGTGGGCTGTACTAGAGGATGGTGGTGATGATGATGATGATGGTGATGATGTAATAATAATAATAATAATAATAATAATAATAATAATAATAATAATAATAATAATAATAATAATAATAATAATAATAATAATAATAATAATAATAATAATAATAATAATAATAAATTTAATAATAATAATAATAATAATAATAATAATAATAATAATAATAATAATAATAATAATAATAATAATAATAATAATAATAATAATAATAATAATAATAATAATAATCATAATAATAATAATAGTATTACTATATCTGAGGCGTACTGATGCAGCTAATGGCATATCCTAAACGGACATAAGCCTCCAATACCCTTGTTCGAGGTCCCCCACCCCCCCGTGTCAGTCTCTCGCCTGATGATCGGGGCCACCGATGGAGCTCCTGAGGGCAAGACTGCACTAAGCCGAGGTTATTCCGCAGTCCCAGCAACCTCTTGCAAGACGTCACCGAATGTGCAAGTGCATACACCAAGCGCGGTTGCTAGAGCTGCCTCGAAACCCCACCCATAACAATCTGGTGTCTGCTGGGTCCTGGGCTATCAACCAGCATATGCGGAGTTTAAGATCTTTTACGCGCGCAACGACCCTCCTCCCCAGCATCTACCACCAAAGGGTTATGAGTTGGCGTCACAGTTTAACGCCTTGAGGCCATTGGGCTGGAACTCTGTTTAGCAAGTGTGACTAGGTTTTTTCATCGGGATTTCCCTCAAATATGTCACAGTCAACACTCCAAAATAATAATAATAATAATAATAATAACAATAATAATAATAACAGTAATGATGATGATGATGATGATAATGATAGCTTGCTTGCTTCTTCTTCTTCTGCTCCTTCTTGTTCTTTCTTCTTCTCCTTTCTTCTTCTCCTTTCTTCTTCTCCTTTCTTCTTCTTCTTTCTTCTTCTTCTTTCTTCTTCCTTCTTCTTCTTCTTCTTCTTCTTCTTCTTCTTCTTCTTCTTCTTCTTCCTCTTCTTCTTCTTCTTCTTCTTCTTCTTTCTTCTTCTTCTTTCTTTTCTTTCTTCTTCTTCTTTCTTTTCTTTCTTCTTCTTCTTCTTCTTCTTCTTCTTCTTCTTCTTCTTCTTCTTCTTCTTCTCCCTCTTCTTCTTCCTCTTCTTCTTCTTCTTCTCCCTCTCATTCTTCTTCTTCTTCCTCTCCCTCTTCTTCTCCCTCTTCTTCTCCCTCTTCTTCTCCCTCTTCTTCTCCCTCTTCTTCTCCCTCTTCTTCTCCCTCTTCTTCTCCCTCTTCTTCTCCCTCTTCTTCTCCCTCTTCTTCTCCCTCTTTGGGTAGGTATGCATTTCTATATATGTAACATTGTATGTATCCATGTATGTATGTATGTACCACTGGTGCCTCGTCGGCCATGTCGTTGTCCGCCGTCTCAGGGACCTAGAAGTAGTAGACGCAAGGAAATGGATTAATTATTGATTGATGGATTGATGGATTGATGTGTAGTTTGGTTGGTTGGTATGTTGGTCGGTCGGTCACCGTTGGTTGGTTGGTAGGTAAGTGGGTACCGGGCGGGTGGGTAGGTAGCTATACTATTAGGTAGGTAGGTAGGCAGGCAGCTAGGAAGGTAGGGAGGCAGACAGACAGACGGACAGACAGCCAGACAGACAGACGGACAGCCAGACAGGCGGACAAACTAGACAGGCTGACAGGCAGACAGGCACTGATAGGCGGACAGGCGGACAGGCAGCTAATATTGTAACTGGACAGGCGGACAAACTAGATATGCTGGCAGGCAGCCAGGCGGACAAGGAGACAGGCAGCTAATCATTGTAATCATTTAATTACATTTCATATTTTATATGTATTACCGCCGGACGTTCGTCAAGGGACGATGAACTCGAGGACGACGGTGCCGCCTAAAAACAACAGCAAATAAGTATTTCTTCTCCCTGGTCTATCTATCTATCTGTTTAGAAGGAGGAATTCGAACAAAGGGATTGGAGTGTGTGTATATATATGTATATATGTATATATGTATATATGTATGTATGTATGTATGTATGTGGTGTGTGTGTGTGTGTGTGTGTAATATAATGTAATGTAATGTAATGTAATGTAATGTAATGCAACGTAAAGCAAATTGTAATGTAATAAATTCATGTAATTAATGCAATTAATTAATTAATTAATTAATTATTAATTAATTAATTAATTAATTAATTAATTAATTAATCGATTAATTAAATAATGAATTAATTAATTAACAATTAATTAATTAATTAATTAATTGTTAATTAATTAATTGTTAATTAATTAATTCATTATTTAATTGATTAATTGATTAATTACTCAATTTATTAATTGAAATGTAAATGTAAATGTAAATGTAAATGCAAATGTAAATGTAATGTGGGCATGTATGTATGTATGTATGTATGTATGCATTTGTATATAATAATATGTGTGTATGTATGCATGTATGCAAGTATGTATATATGTATGTATGTATGTATGTATTTATGTATGTATGTATATATTGTATATGTATTACCTGCTGACGTTCTTCAAGGGAAGATGAACTCGAGGACGACGGCGCCACCTAAAAACAACAGCAGACAGGTATTTCTTCTCCCTGATCTATCTTTCTATCTGTTTAGAGGAGGAATCCGAAGAAAGGGAACGGAGTATGTATGTATGTATGTATGTATGTGTAATGTAATGTAATGTAGTAATGTAAATGTCGATGTAAATGTAAATGTAAATGTAAATGTAAGTGTAAATGTAAATGTAAATTCAATGTGGGTATGTATGTATGTATGTATGTATGCATTTTTATATATGTATGTATGTATGCATGTATGTATGTATGTATGTATGGAGGGAGGGAGCGAGGGGAGAGGAGGGAGGGGAGGGGCGGGGCGAGGGAGGGGCGAGGTAGGGAAGGCATCAGGAAGGCAGATGCTAGCACGACGCCATTCCCCCCCCCCCCCCCCCCCCTTTCAACCCCCCCCCCCCCTCCCCCCACTAGT
>WBZZ01000714.1:0-26345 GCA_019918135.1 Paulinella micropora
CGGATAGATTGCCTACCTTGTATGCTTTATCTTGTGATGTTTTTTTCTGTGCCAACCGCGTTCTACATAGTGAGTGATTAGTTTTATGAGTGCGGTCAGAGCTGTATATGTTCCTGTCCTCCTGTCTGTATACTTAGTTACTTGTTATTAATATATACCTATCTAGAAATTATTTCTATTTGAAGACTGATTAAGTTAATATTGCCACTAGAGTTGCAAAGTATATTAATACTGTCAGCTGTGTCACTAAATAATTACTATCAGCTGAATTACTATAATAATTCGCAACCGAATTAATTCGCGTAAAGTTCCTGATAGTATTAATATTATAATAAGTCGGAAGTGACGGAAACTTATGATTCAAACAGAAAAGACGTGGCCGGTAGTATTGAATTTTTAGAAAACACTAGAAAGCATTTTTCAGAGTTGAAGTTGAATAAACCAACACGAACAGTTGCTTACTTTAACTTAGCGTGACCAGAAGTGGGTCGTCTAGAGTAAGTGAAACTTCATTGATTTTTTTCCAAGTCCGCGACGACAGTTCTGAGGTTTAATATTACAAAGTGTGACCAGGCAGCATAGATTCATTGCTGAGAGATATCACAGCAAGACCGCAGCGATCATCTGCTTCTATTAATTCATGTTTCAAGTCTTTGCTTGAACGTAGTTTTACTTGGTGCGCGGGCGTCTCACCGTGCCCGCAACCCGCTTTGGCTGCTGCTGCCTTCAGCACATGACGGAAGCAGTGCGGCAAGTGTAAAAGCAAGGAACAGCAAGTGTAGCGCGTTGTTTTTATGCAAGAGGAAGTGATAAAGCATGTTTTCATTGATGTTTCGACACCCTAGGCCTAAATCATGTTTGGGAGCTTGAGGCAGGTGAGGTCCGAGCACGGGTTGCGTGCACACGTGCTACCGGACCGCGACCCACTGAGCAGTCACGATCGTTGTTCTGAATTCTCCGACAGCATCATGATGCAATGGCAGCTAAAATGTTTATAATTACCAGACATTTATTTTAAAAAAAGACTAGCTAATATTATATAAATGTATTCTTTAAAACGGTTTATGTTCATGTTCTGGGACGTCCTAAGCACAGATAGTGAGGCAGGTTGCAGGTTGACGTTGGTTCTCAAGCCAGTTGCGTCGTCAAACGTAAGCTACCCAAACGCTCTCTGAATAACGGGCGACACAGTTACGATTCTCGTAGTAAAGCTTTCAAGAGGAATCCTATTAAACAATGATTCGAGGCCGGGCGTGTGAGGAACAACAACAACAACAACAACAACAACAACAACAACAAGCTTAAGCTCTGGCGTCCAGACGGCAGGGGATGACAGGACGTAAATCTTGAAGTTTCACTTATTATATTTTTTGCAGCGGCCACACGCCATCTTATATTGGTTTAAGTTATTAATCAAATTAAACAACAACAACAACAACAACAACAACAACCTATCACTTTCCTTTTCCAGTCTCCTTTTGCCACAACCCTAGGTTCAAAAGGTGAGCACCTAGCCATTTGCAGTATATCGATACCTTGGTGGTCATGTAGCTTTGCCACTTGTATGAATGCTGGGATGTGATTCCTCGCCTCTCTGACTTTGAAGGTGTCTAGACAGCTCTTCCTTTCTGCCTCCAGCGCTTGTGACTAATAGCTAGTGCTTGCTTGCTCTATTGTATTTTATAGTCTCACACGTGAGCTTCTAACTTGTTGCTCATGATCAGAATGTTTTCTCATTCGCCACGGCGAGTTTCTCCTTCCCCTTTGCCTCCCTTCTTTCTTCCTTATTATCTAGAATCCTCTAGCTCCCTTGGGCAGTGACAACGGAGGAGATGCTCTGGAAGTACTGTGTGAGACCTCTGCCTGATTCAGGGAAGCTCCCATCCATCTGCTGATGAGCTCGATATCGGGTGCGGCCCGGCAGGGATAGGTGGTAGCACCCCTGTTGTTGTTGTTATTTTTCAATCTAATTAATAATCAGTAACCAGTTGGAGTGTGGCTGTCGACCAAAGATAAATGTAATACAATGCCACTCACATTGTCGGGACACCAGAGCTGATTCATTGAGCTATAGGACTTCAGGGCTGTCTGGGGATCACAAGACAGTAATATAGACTTGAAGTGGCAGTTATTAATTAAGGCAGTTAGCCACACACCATCTTGCATTGGTTTAACTTTCTAATTAAATTGAACAACAACAACAACAACAACAACAATAACAATAACAACATCATTAATTGTTTCTAAGCCGTTGTTGTTGTCGTTGTCGTTGAATTTTTTAATAGAAAATTAATCAAATGGCAATATGGTATGTGGCTAACGGCCTCAAGATAATAACTGTTGTTGTTGTTGTTGTTGTGTTGTTGAATTTGATTAATATACATTAAACCAATAGCAAGATGGTGTGTGGCTAACTGCCTTCAATAATAAATGCCACTCCAAGACAAATATTAATGTCTTGTTCCCCAGCCGTCGGGACGCCAGAGCATGCTCATCGTATAATAGAACTCTAGAGCTCAGAAACACAAATAGAGATAGAAAAGAGCAAAAGAGCGTGCCCTATAGTAGAACAACAACACGAGGGGGAAGAGGAAAGATAGCAAAGAAAGCAGGCTCGAACCATTGAAACAGAGCTAGCCTGCGGAAAGGGAGAAGGGCGCGCCAAGAGATGTGGGACACGTTTGAACCCATGGACTAATTCAGCCCCGTTCTCTCTTTCTTCTGTTTCTCTCTTTCTCTCTTTCTCACTTTTCTTGCTGTCTCTCTCTCTCTCTATCTCTCTCTCTCTCTCTCTCGCTCTCTCTCTCTCTCAGTAAATATATATATATATATATATGTATATATATATATATATATCCCTCTCTCTCCCTCTCTCTCTCTCTCTCTCTCTCTCTCTCTCTCTCTTCTCCTTCGCTCTTTCACTCTCTCTGTCTCTCTCTCTCTTTCTTTCTCTGTCTCTCTGTGTCTCTCTCTCTTTCTTTCTTTCTTTCTGTGTGTGTGTGTGTGTGTGTCTGTTTGTCTTGTGCTGTCTGTGACTGTCATGTCACAGCTTACTCGCCTCTTCCTCACACAACAAAAACAACAACAACAACAACATCATCATTATCATCAACATCAACAACAACAACAACAACAGCAACAACAACAACAACAACAACAACAACAACAACAACAACAACAACAACTCTTCTGCCGTTTCTGCGGACTAGTTCTCTTTCCTTGGGTGGTTCGCTCTCTTCGATGACTTTTGATTCTTCTCCCTCCTTTGTTGTTCTACTATAGCGCATGCTCTTCTGCTCTTTTTTCCTCTTAAATTTTTTGTTGCTGAGCTCTAGTGTCCTATAGTACAGTGCGCAAGCTCTGGCATGATTAGACATTTAATACTTGTCTTTTGTGGCAGTAAAAGGCCGTTAGCCACGCACCATCTTGCCATTGATTTAGTTACTTTAATTAAATTGAACAACAACAACAACAACCACAACCACAACCACAACCACAACCACAACCACAACAACCACAACAACAACAACAACACTTGACGTTTGGAATCCTTGAGAAATGTTTCTCTAAATAAAAGACCAACATCCCAAGAGACACGAAGGCCGACCGTACCAACAACAAAGATGGCGACAGAACCAAGGATTATCACCCAAGCTACACGATAAAAGACCACTGAAGGACAAAAACTGATCCAAAGTGAACCAAAACCTGCCCTCTGACTTTTCTCTCTCTGTTCCGAATTTGATCTGACACTGCTAGACTATGAACTATCTTAACCCTCCAACAACTTCCTACGCAAAACCTTATGTATCTCCCTATCTTAATCCCAGCAACGCCGAACCTAATCTATCCTATTTCTTATCATCTTAGCCAACTATTCCAACTATTTCTTGCCCAACACCTGCCTTTATAAATACTTACCATACTTGCAGAAGAAAAAAACCTCGGAACCCCGTCTTGCTACCCAACAATATCTTCGAGTGTCTGATCATGAGCTAGCATTTCTCCATAGCTAATTATAACAACATCTTCTCAATTAATGTCTGACAACCAGTACAAAGAAACCAACAAAAACCCAATCCAAACGTCGGATGTCTGTACGCTATTACTTACGCTGGAAGGACTGACTCAGTTGGTAGGATATGTACTCAGCTGAGTCCTCATCAGTACTCTCATCAGATTCTTTCAGATCTATCTGAGTCCTCATCGGATTCTCCGATTCATCTGATTCCTCCTGCGAGTCATCACTGGCGCTCTCGGTTGAGTTTGCATTGACGTGATTATCTTTTGGGTTGTTCCTTTTCTCGTCAGTGTCCTCTATGACATCTTGACTGGGTTCGAGGGTAACGTTTTTCCGAGGGAATGAAAGGATGTAAGAGGATAGAGGCGTCTGTCAAGGTGGAAATATGAGTCTGATATGTGCAGTGCGATCGGCGGCATTGTCAGTACTATTGTCCTTGTGCATAGTCTCTGCAGCCATTGACAGGAAAAGAGTGAGGATCATCATGAACGGATGATACGGCAAACAGTAATGCAAATACAATAACAGACGCACTGAAATCTCAAACAAGACTACTTTGTTAAAACCAAGGGGGATCCCACCTCGATGAACGCTAGCGTTAGGCTAAACTAGTAAACGTTTTTGTGTTCCCTTAGAGTTCTATCTCTAAATAAAAGACCAACAAGACCAGTGCTTCACCTCGATGAATGTCTAGTTTCAGGCTTGATGAAACGTTTCTCTAAATAAAAGACCAACAGACCCCAGAGACCAAGCGATTATTCTTTCTGCCTACTCCGTCCGTTGCACCATTGATACGAATTGACAGTTTTTCGGTCGAGTTCCGCTGAATATCAACGTAATTAGCGGGTGGTAGCACTGCATTGTGAACGGAAGAAATAGGCAGTACACGAGGCAGAAAAGGAAGACTAAATGGACAGTAGGGGAACAAATTCACCTACCGAACCTGACTTCCCTTCTGGGTAGTGCTTTCTGCTTTCACTGTCCCAACTCTCCCTCCTTTCCTAGTCCTGCTTAGTTATGTCTATTCTGCGAGAAATAGAATATGAAGACAACTTTGCACTTCTGGCCGGGAGCCGCTGCCGCAGCCAAGACTTCGACTTGGACGACGCAAGTGAAAACCAACTTGTGGATCGGGATGATGTCCAAATACAGTCTACGCATGACCCTCATCAGCGTCGAAAACACCTACGACGACCCAGCCTTCTAGCATGGTTTGTTATTTATTCCAATGGTGGGTGCAGCGATTTTCGAAATCCTGAATTTAGTCAACAAGGGGCAAGTAACATCTTTTGCATTTGTATTCTGAGAAATGAAATTTGTATTCTGAGAAATAAAATTTTCCTACTTATACATATTTCTGTTTCTATTTATGCTTGAATTATTGTTTCAATATTTGTGCTATTATTCTAAGACGGAGTATTCGTGAGAAGCATGCACACTTGTGACTGCACAACTTCCTCCCTATATCTTTGCCTGACACATTGTATTTGTTTGTTTGTATGTATGAACGTATGTACGTATGTATGTATGTCTAGTATGTATGTATGTATGTATGTGTATGTATGTATGTGTATGTATGTATGTATGTATGTGTATGTATGTATGTATGTATACATGCATGCATGCATGTATGTATGTATGTATGCATGCATGCATGCATGTAGGTAGGTAGGTAGGTAGGTAGGTAGGTAGGTATGTATGTATGTATGTATGTATGTATGTATGTATCTATGTATGTATGTGTATGTATGTATGCATGTATGTATATGTATGTATGTGGAGCGGGTCCCAGAAGAGACGGGACTAGCAGATTTTTTTTGTTAAACGATTTTGTCTTTATTTTTCGTGTTTTGTGGTTCTGGAGCTCACGGTTTCTTGAGCAGAAAAAATTCAACGGAAAATTTTTCAGACGCCCCAAAACACGAAAAATAGAGACAAAATCAATAAACAAAAAAATTGGTCGGGTCTCGTCTCTTTTTGCAACCGCTCTATGTATGTATGTCTGTATTTATGTATGTCTGTATGCTATATGTATGAATGTATGTATGTATGTATGTATACGTATGTATGAATGTATGTATGTATGTATGTATCTATCTATCTATCTATCTATCTATCTATCTATCTATCTATCTATCTATCTATCTATCAATCTATCTATCTATCTATCTATCTATCTATGTATCTAGGTATGTATGCATTATGTGTCTATGTATCTATGTACCTATGTATCTATGTATGTATCTACGTATGTATCTATGTATCTATGTATCTATGTATCCATGTATCTATGTATCTATCTATCTATATCTATCTATCTATCTATCTATCTATCTATCTATCTATCTATCTATCTATCTATCTATCTATCTATCTACCTACCTACCTACCTACCTATCTATCTATCTATCTATCTATCTACCTATCTATCTATCTATCTATCTATCTATCTATCTATCTATCTATCTATCTATCTTTTATACTAGACTGTCGAACAGTCTCGAAACTCCATCTGCTTACTGGATCCTCTGTAATGGAGGTGGGAGCTCGTTCTGCAAGGGGCGCTTATGGAACGAGCCCTGGCCCCGCCTGGTACTAGGGAGGCTTGGTATCGCCTGTATCAGTCCCTTCCGTGCAAACATCACGGCTTAGCTGGGCATCGGGTTAATACTTTACCCACAGACTTCCTTGGTTGACGAAATCAGAAGCTCCTTTTTTCTGACATTAGTCGATGTCTCATCTATCTATCTATCTATCTATCTATCTATCTATCTATCTATCTATCTATCTATCTATCTATCTATCTATCTATCTATCTATCTATCTATCTATCTATCTATCTATGTCTGTATGTATCTATGTATGTATCTATATATGTATTTATCTATGTATCTATGTAAGTATGTATGTGTATATGTTTAGTATGTGCATGTATGTATGTATGTATGTATGTATGTATTTATGTATGTATGTATGTATATGTATGTATGCATGTATATGTATGTATGTGATATGTATGTAGGTATGTATGTAGGGATGTATGTATGTATGTATGTATGTATGCACACCATCTCATAGATCCGTAAACTGAGCAAACATAGGTACGGTTCGTACATATATACGTGTACATATGCATGCATAAATGTCGTCTTGTGTATGTACATTTGTGTCTGTTTCTATAATAAATATACGCAAATTAATTTATTGCAGGTGCCAAATATACCGCCCTCGCCCGACTGTAGTGTAATTTCCAATTATTATGATCCACTAAGCAGCCTGAGTGGTAATATTCAAAGTACTTGCCAGCAAGTATATACGCGTTCTTTTTTGCATCATTTTAGGCATACATGCATGCATTCATTCATTCATACATTCATTCATACATACATACATTCATTCTTCATACATGCATGCATATTTACGCACATACACATGTACACTTACTAAAATATGAAACATTTGTATATATTTCAAATTTTTGTCATCCTTGTTGTTGTCATTGTTGTTATCACTGTTGCTGATGTTGATGGTGATAGTATTGCTACTGCTGCTGCTGTTGCTGGTGTTGTTGTTGTTGTTGGTCCCAGGATTGCATTGTGATTATCGTTATGCTGTTGCAGGGCTCCAGTCTTGCATTTGCAAGGTGATGATCGTTATGATTGTTGCAGGCGACAGTTTAAAGATTACTCTGCGGGCATTGGGCACTGCCTCTGTCGTTTACCTAACGGTTTCTCTCGCACAATGTCATTGATATCCAGCTCCCATAGGTGCACATTGTCAACGCTATCACATCTTCTGGTGATAACTTTGGAATATTTACTTAGTATTGCGTTACATGGGTAATTTGCCGCCTGTTCTTTCATGCTTGGAGATATCAAATGATCGTAGAGTGGTCGCAATTCTGTCTGTCAACCAAGCAGGAACTGATAGGCAATCTATTATATTGCATTAGATGTCAAGCCCTGCTTCTGTATTTTTTGTCACTGCCTTGTATATGTCTGTGTGTATGCAGAAGGACAAGCGTACCCATAGCTTTCTTAACGTTTGGGACGCATATGGTACGTTACCCATACTTTTCTTAAAACTTGGAACGCATATTGTACGTATCTCTAGTCTAAGACTTTTGCACTTCCAGCATATTTCGCCCTAGAAAGTCAAAAAAGGAGGGACAGAAAGGAGGGGGATGGGGTGGGGGATGTATTCGAAAGTTCATAAATTGCGGCCTAACATGTGCATGTAGATACATGCATACATAACAGTTGATACGTACAAACATACTAAGCCCGCACTACACAATAATTATGTTTTTAGATTTAAATTGTAAAGCTTATTTGTGCAAAAGGACACAGGAGTAGTGGCACAATGTTGTTCTGTATTGTTTCATGGTAGAAAACTGTGCGGAAAGCTCGATCTCCTCAAATTGTTTTCCCATGGACGCCCTCTGCAGTGACGGTTGCAGGTCCGACTCGTAACATCACTATTAGTGTAAGCTATTACGGTCAATCTAAGTGTAACTTTCGGTCTATTCCACGCAAATCCCTAACCGATTCAACGAAACATTTTCGTAGTCAATGCAAAAATCAGTTGAAAACAAACTTATGATTGCATCGTAATCCCTCACAACATCGTAAGCCACGTGCATGCACACGTTGCATATGACTGATAAAATTGATTATTTTCAACCTTTTCTGTCGCTCGCACGTCAAGAAGTGCACCTCGAACATGCAACATGCGCATGATATTGTGTGCAGAGAGGAAGGGGACTGTTTCGTGGAAGACGTAGTCTTCTTGAAAAGCTGGCTCAACAACTCGTACGGACCTAACCAAGGACCTAACATCGATCTACATAACTACTTCCCGGTAACTGCAGTCATCATGATGACAATATATCTGATAACAACAAAAACGACAACAAAAACGACAACAACAACAATAACAACAACAACAACAACAACAACAACAACAACAACAACAAGAACAAGAACAAGAACAAGAACAACAAGAACAACAACAAAAACAACAACAAAAAACAACAACAACAACAATAACAACAATAGCAATAATAATAATAATGATAATAATGATAATAATAATAATAATATAATATAATATAATATAATATAATATAATATAATATAATATAATATAATATAATATAATATAATATAATATAATATAATATAATATAATATAATATAATATAATATAATATATAATATAATATAATATAACATAATATAATATAATATAATATAATATAATATAATATAATATGGTATAAAATAATAATAATAATAATAATAATAATAATAACAATTTCCATAATAATAGTAATAATAATAATAATAATAATAATAATAATAATAATAATAATAATAACTAGGGGCTGCGCCAACACCTGAAAGGATGGTTTGCGGTGCGCTTCGTGCACCCTTCCCCCCCCCCCCCCCCCCTCTCTCTCTCTCCTCTTCCCACTGTCGCTTTTCCTCTCATTCCCACAAACAACTTTTACAGCCTTGGAGCATCTCAGCCATTCATTTTGGCACTACTTAATAATTACATTGGAATTTCATACTTTCAACTATATCCCTAAAAAGAGCTCGTGACAAGCTTGCAAAAACACGAAGAATCAGCCCTCTGGCACAACTCTTAGGGACTTGGAGCATTCTCAGCCGTTCATTTTGGCACTACTTTGCCAGAATCTTTGCAAATATCGTTCACTACCTAGAGCGCGTTCCGAGGGTGTGAAAACAAAAAAAAATCAGCCTCTCAACCCTTCTGGCTCAGCTTTGGGTTTGAGTATTTTCAGCCATTCATTTTGGTGCCGGAAAATTCGCTTGGGGTAACGTCATGATTCAATTTTCTGTACGTACAATCACAGGGCTTGGGTTCCGGGGGAAGGGCCTCCCGGACCCCCTTTTTCCACAGTCGACAGGGTACGTCCAATTGCAGGAGGTAACAGGGAAAAACCCTTCTAGCCATGAACAACTCTTAGAGCCTTGGTGCATTCTCAGCCATTCATTTTGGTTCCGGCAAATTTGCGTGGGATACGCACAATCACAGGGCTTGGGTTCCCGGGGGGAGGACCCCCCGGACCCCACCTTGCCAGAACATTCCATTGCCAGAGGTAACAGGCATAAACTCTTCTGGCACAACTCTTAGCGCCTTGGTGTATTCAGCCGTTCATTTTGATGTCGGCATATTCGCTTCGGGTACAATTGCAGGGCTGAGGTTCCTGGGGGCAGGGCCCCCCGGGACCCCCTGCGTCGACAGGGTACGTTCAATTGCCGGAGATACCGGCAAGTACCCCCCCCCCCCAAAAAAAAGAGGAATTTTTACATTCAGACACTCCCCTAACGCAAATATTTGCGTGAATTCCAAAAGAAATTATATCAGCATCAGTACTAGCATCAACGTCAAGTCTGGAGCTAGCCACCCTGGGCTAGCCACCCTGCAAATATGAGCTCCCAACTCTTCCTGGTTCACACAAACCATGATTTATTCCAACAGGGGTGCAGAAAATAAGCTTTAAAAAAAAGCAAGGAATTTTGGCATTCAGGACACTCCCCTAACGCAAATATTTGCGTGGATTCCAAAAAATCATATCAGCATCAAGATCGAGTCTGGGGCTAGCCACCCTGTAAATATCTAGAATATGAGCTCCCAACTCCTCCTGGTTCCCATAAAACATGATTTTTTCCGACAGGGGCGCCAGAAATGGAGTGAAAAAAACAAGAAACTTTTGCATTCAGGACACTCTCCTAACGCAAATATTTGCGTGGATTCCAAAAAAAATTATATCAGCATCAACATCGAGTCTGGGCTAGCTACCCTGCCAGTATGAGCTCCCAACTCCTCCTGGTTCCCAGAAACCATGATTATTCCGACAGGGGTGCGGAATTGCCGGGGGGGGGGGTGGTACACAATTTCCTATTTACTCCTCCCCCCAAAGCACCCACCCCCTACTCCCAACACATTTCAGGGATAATGATAATAATAATAATAATAATAATAATAATAATAATAATAATAATAATAATAATAATAATATATATATTGATCTGTCATGGCTAAGCCCGAGGGCCATGCGCCTCCATCCCTCGACCCAACAGGGACTACAGTGAGTATGTTGGGGAGGGAAGAGTGACTCTAACCATCCTGCATAGAAGGCCCCAAAAGGAAGTCCCTACTACCCGCACAGTGTCGGGTACCTTGCAGGAAATCAACTACAAATGATTGATCTTCCCCGCGTGAGAGCTCCACGAGACTGGGTAAGTCCCGCATGGAGGTACTCACAGGGGTAGCAGACATTTCATGCGGTCTGCCAGCGCATGAGGACGTTTTGTGGTAAGTGTCTGGGACGCCTCGAAACCCGTCACCACCCCTAGATCGCGGAATGTAAATACCCCTTTGATCCCACGTGGTGTATGTCTTATAAAAAACAACACAACGACATGGCCTCGGAACCAACACAACAACATAGCCTCGGAACCCACATCGACATAGCCTCGGAACCCACACAACAACAGAGCCTCGGAACCAACACAACTACATAGCCTCGGAACCAACACAACAACATAGCCTCGGAGCCAACACAACGACATAGCCTCGAAACCAGTGGGAAGAGGCCCAACCACCTCCTCTTCCCGTGGGGTGCCATACTGTGCACCCCTCCATAATAATAATAATAATAATAATAATAATAATAATAATAATAATAATAATAATAATAATAATAGTAATGATAGCAGTAGTAGTAGTAGTAGTAGACTAGTTGTAGTAGTAGTAGTAGTAGTAGTAGTAGTAGAAGTAGTAGAAGTAGTAGTAGTAGTAGTAGTAGTAGTCGTAGTAGTCGTAGTAGTCGTAGTAGTAGTAGTCGTAGTAGTCGTAGTAGTCGTAGTAGTAGTCGTCGTCGTCGTCGTCGTCGTAGTCGTAGTAGTAGTAGTAGTAGCAGTAGTAGTAGTCGTAGTAGTAGTAGTAGTAGAAGTAGTGGTAGTAGTAGTAGTAGTAGTAGTACTAGTAGTGGTGGTAGTAGTAGTAGTAGTAGTAGTAGCATTCGATAACAATCCACAAAAACAAGATAAATAGCCATGACAAACGAAGCATTTACGCCTGAAAAGACAAAGTCAAAGTGATAGCGCAACCCACGTGCGTCGTGCACGTAATCTTTGATATGTTTTGTCTGCAAATTGTGCTGTGTAATATCAAGGCGGATGGCTATATAAGATCGCATGAGCAGAGCCTACCGTACGGGTTCTCACTCAGCCCCTATCGACGATGCTCGTGTTAACGTTTTTAACAACATGTCTGAAAGAAAGCTTTTGGTTGGTGCATCTTCTTGTGGCTTCTAACAATTATTGTGCATGCTCAAAATCAGAATTCAATGTAGATGTCTTGGTCGATTGTCTCGATGAATGTTGTTGCAGAAATGTCAAGAAGAATGATATCGACTTTCAATCCAAGGATGGTCCATCATCCTTTCCCGACGTACTATATAGATTTTTGTCCTCACGACCCCTACTGATGTGGCTGATGCTGCTGCTCCTGCTTAAGTATGTCGCTTAATGTCCAAAACTGCACAGACTCTGACTACAACTGCAGAGATAGCAAGGAAGGGAGGCAAACAATCGTACTACGATTTGTAGCATTATACTAAGTTTATCCCTGAAAGGTGTTGGGAGTAGGGGGTTGCATTACACTAAGTTTATCCCTGAAAGGTGTTGGGAGTAGGGGGTTGGGGGGGGGGGGGGGGAAGGGGGGGGGGAAATTGTGTACCCCCCCCCCCCAGCATTTCCGCACCCTTTCGGAATAAATCATGGTTTGTGGGAACCAGGAGGAGTTGGGGGCTCATATTTGCAGGGTGGCTAGCCGCAGAATCGATGTTGATGCTGGTATAATTTTTTTGAATTCACGCAAATATTTGCGCTAGAGGAGTGTTCTGAACGTCAAAATTCCTTGTTTTTTTCACCCCATTTCTGCAACCCCCTGTCGGAATAAATCATGGTTTGTGGGAAGCAGGAGGAGTTTGGAGCTTACATTTACAGAGTGACTAGCACCAGACTCGATGTTAATACTGACATCATTTTTTTTGGAATTCAGGCAAGTATTTGCATTAGGGGATGTCCTGAATGCCGAAATTCCTTGCTTTTGGAGTACTTGCTGGTACCTCCGGCAAATTGAACGTACCCTGTCGACGGGAAAAGCGGGGTCCGGGGGGGGGGGGGGGGGTCCGGGGGGCCTCCTCCCGGCAACCCAGCCCGGCAATAGTACCTATCTGAAGCGAATTTTAGCCTGCACCAAAATGAATGGCTAGTAAGAATGCTCCTAAACCTTGTGCCAGAAGGGTTGAGAGGCTGATATTTCGGTTTTCACGTCGGGACGCGCTCTAGGTGTGAACCAGTTGAAATAGAAATTTACGAAGATTTTGGCAAAGTAGTGCCAAAATGAATGGCTGAAAATGCTCCAAGGCCCTAAGAGTCGTGCCAGAGAGCCCCCTTCCCAAGGTCGTTTTTTCCTCTTTCTCACATGCACAACTTTTATAGCCTTGGAGCAATCTCACCCATTCATTTTGGCCCTACTTTGTGACAACATTCGAATTTCATAATTTCAACTATATCCACAGAAAAAGAGCTCGTGACAAGCTTGCGAAAAGGCAAAGAAACAGCCTCTAAGGAGGGGATGCGCTTCGCGCACCGCAAACCATTCTTTCAGGTGGCGCAGCCCCTAGTTATTATTATTATTATTATTATTATTATTATTATTATTATTATTATTATTATCATTATTATTATTACTATTATTATTATTATCATTATCATCATTATTATTATCATTGTTATTATTATTATTATTATTATTCAGCCCAATGGCCTCAAGGCGTTAAACTGTGACGCCAACTCATAACCCTTTGGTGGTAGATGCTGGGGAGGAGGGTCGTTGCGCGCGTAAAAGATCTTAAACTCCGCATATGCTGGTTGATAGCCCAGGACCCAGCAGACACCAGATTGTTATGGGTGGGGTTTCGAGGCAGCTCTAGCAACCGCGCTTGGTGTATGCACTTGCACATTCGGTGACGTCTTGCAAGAGGTTGCTGGGACTGCGGAATAACCTCGGCTTAGTGCAGTCTTGCCCTCAGGAGCTCCATCGGTGGCCCCGATCATCAGGCGAGAGACTGACACGGGGGGGTGGAGGACCTCGAACAAGGGTATTGGAGGCTTATGTCCGTTGAGGATATGCCATTAGTTGCATCAGTACGCCTCAGATATAGTATTATTATTATTATTATTAGTAGTAGTAGTAGTAGTAGTAGTAGTAGTAGTAGTAGTAGTAGTAGTAGTAGTAGTAGTAGAAGTAGTAGTAGTAGTAGTAGTAGTAGTAGTAGTAGTATGAAGTCTAAGTGGTTGGTTCCGGACTGCGTGGCTTACAGGAGGGGTTCTGACTGGGGCATGTGCATCGATGGCGGCGCCCGATGGGTCCAAATGTTTCGAAGTCACCACCGCGTACAGGCCAGGCCGCTTGCTTTGCATGGCACTTGCCACCCGACATTCAAATGTTTAATGCCATATGAGGTCAACAATACTTTTGCGTTTTTGCTAAAATACTGTAAATCGGAATTAGAGTGAGAATACAAGAAGCTTGCATCTATACATGTACCCATATAACACGTGGACAGAATGTTGTTTCACATAAACTTCAAATTGTTTTCCCTCTTTGTAATTGTGCACCTAATTTTTCGTTTTCAAACCATTCCTCTTTCTTTGACCTATGTCATGCAACACAAGAAAGAACAACAGTATTTGCTGAAAATAAACAAGCTCTTGACATTAATTTTGACTGTAGATGAAAAACTACTGCGTTATACAACTTTCTCCTGATGGAATTGCAAATGTGACTTCGGGCTGGTGCTGCAGGGGAGATCTGGCGAGAGCTGCGTTGTATGTTTTGATGCAGTACTCCAACACCACTCTGCCGCTGTGGCAGATACAGGTACTAGCCATTTCAGTTTGCTGTTATTCAATAACAGGGTTCGGTCAAACGTTGTCCACTCTGCTCGCTTGCCATCGTAATGATTCAATTTGCGTATTAATACATCGTTGCCTTGCAGTCGAAAGATTTATCTAGACCCGGAGCATGGCCATGCGTAATAATGTTGGATTGCCTGTCTGAGCAACGTAGTGTAATGCGCAGCTTTAATATCAGCGCTTTACTAACTTTCATATTTTATGCTTTTGTCTATGTTTCGGCTTAGGATCTACAAACGTGGCACAATAAGGTCAGCGTGAGACGATTACTGAATGTTGCCTGTGCTGTTTAAACTGCATTTCAAGATTTAGAATAGCCATTAAATTTTAACTGTTCCACTTTGCTGATTTTGAGTCATTTATAGTATGTTTAGTCAAGGTATTGTCGGTAAATGTGTATGTGCATACTGCAACGAGGCCTCTACTCAAATACAATCATTTTGTGCTGTGCTAGGACCCCGTAGACGCGGCGGAAAAACAGAAAAATGACGACATATTCTCAATCCAGGGCAACAGAAATCCGGTAAAAACGATCATTCTCCAGCGTTTCAATTACAAAGTCTGACATACATTCCCTGCTTTTGTTGCCGTTTGTAGATTTTCCATATCTAGGAGAAGATTTGGAATTTTACAGGAGCCGCCGTCGCCTAGCTGCAGTAAGCCTTCGTTTTTCTGGCACCCTCGTTTGAAATTATGGCTGTCTCTTCACTGCGGGCTTGATTCCCAAATGCCAAAGTCTTGCTTATCATGGTTCGCCTACTTGCATGCTTCCTTTTTAGCTCTACGAAATCTTGTCAAGCGCTTCGGCTTCCCACTCAGCTCTTAGCTGCAGTTAGAATGTTTATAACGATGACCTACGAAAAGCAAGCGTTCTTCAATTATTAAAGTATTTAGTTCAGTGGAAAAAAACTTACAGAATAATTTACTCAATCACTTTTAGTATTAATAGTTCTAGTCAATTAGCGTAACGGACGTAACCGTAGGTGAAGGACGTTTTAGGCTGCTAAATATGCAATGGACCAAACCAATTGTGTCAGTGGCAGTTACAGTAATTCATTACTGCGCACTTCACTTTTAACTAGCTTGCTAGACTGTGTCTGAGCGGTCAGTTCTGTTAGTGGAGTCTTCTTACGGATTAAAGTGTCGATCTTGCATCGCTACTTCAGAGTAACTTCTTACGGAGTCAGAGTCTTTCGGCAAACCGACAGATCTAAAGATGAGTGTTGTAACATCCACGGTATACTACATCGTTATTTCCCTATTCAAGTGATTCCTTGTTATTAAATATATATTAAGATGAATTCAAGTTCTTATTACATTTCCGGTTTTGAAATATACTTCCGGTTTTAATGCTATATTAGGATAATGGTTACGGGGGGAAGCTGGGAAGCTTGGACCCCATAGATCTTGTAAATCCTATATATTTTACACTTAAGAGTTTACCGGAGTGGTGAAGGTTGTTAGGATGTAAGTTACACAAAGCTGTGGCATCCTTTTTCATTAACCTCCCACATTAATAGCGTTGACCCGAACCTTTTGTAGCAATATAGTAACAGTTTGAAGGATAAGGATAATTTTCACGGAAATTCTGTAAAATTTAGCAGTTTTCCCCGTGACTGGGAATTTATGGCTAAATCAGTAGTAAGGGAAATTGCACTTGTGGGTTGTTGTTTTAGGTTACATATAATGTTTTGGCATTTGTGCAGGTTACGGACGTAATGCATCGTGTCAGTTGACAAGTGTCAAAGGGACACTCCGTTTTTAACTGTTTTTCCTTCTGGCTTGTTGTTTGGGTTCAATTCTGACTTCCCTTTCTACTATTGAAGTGGAGGTTAGCTTTGAACTAGTCGTGTTCAATATTACTAAATTCCTTTTTTTATTGAGCTCGTAAGGGTAAGACCAAGGGTCTTAATACATTTGGAGTCCTAGTGCCTTTTTCGAACTCAAAGGACTTGGAATTTGGAACGACGCACTCTCTGGGAACAAGCACAGTCACTGTCGTTGACTGTGTCTTGGTGAGGGTGTTAAGTAGCTTCTCAACGATCAGTGCTGGTCGTGTGAGATAGTGCTTTCAGTCGTCTAGGGAAAAGGAAACTGTACTACGGGTGGTAAGGGGGGTTTGGAGATCCTAGACTACAGGGAAGGACCCTGATCTCGAAACTTGGACCTTGACACCTAGGAGATCAACATGTCAGCGGGGGGGGGGGGGGGGGGGGGGGGGGGGGGGGGCATACGACCCTTGCAAGGATCCGTGTGTTCAGCCGTTGCAAGGAAGGCTGTGGGGGAATTTCTACTACATGTAGCATCAGACTACATAGTAGGATCCAAGGAACAGCACGAGTTTTTTGAACACGTTGTCCCTTTGGCAAGTAAGTACAAAGACAGGGCACGGGATCAGGAGGTGTTCGATATGGTGAAGGCCGAAGCCGGTCATTTGGCTAAATGGGGGTACAATACGGCCACCTTTACCAAGACGGCTTATTCACCTATGCTAAAAACTTTGATACCCATGCAGGTTAGGAGGATGGTGGCTAGGATGTTCGTGTCCTTCAATGCACCTCCATGAACTGCAGATGGTGGGTCATGCAAGGTTTGAGAACTCGGACGAGGAATACTATCCGACGCCTATTCCTTCTGAGCAGTTTGATGTCCCATTCCTCATGACGGGGACGGAAACGAAGGACAATTTGTCTGAGGAATTTTGAGGGGGTGTGAGGGTAGACCCTACAAAAGGGGAAACCTTTGACACACTCAAGGCAGAGGACTTTTTCAGAGTCGAGGTTTGGCCCATGGTGGCCAATGCCTTCACCAAGGCGGTTAAGAATTGGAATACCGCTAAGGAGAAGATGAAGGAGGCCAAATGGATGAAGGATACGAAGGTGTGGGGAAAGAAGACACCTGATTCCTTGGACTTGGTCCATGTTGAAGGCTTCATGGAAAAATTGGAGCTGATGAGGAAGGAGGACACATTGGTTAGCCAAGCCAACATATGCCCGCGTGATCTGCAAAGGGAGGCAGACACGGCAGCACTCGCTCAGACCAAAGTCACAAATGCTGCAGCTACTGTGGCGGATGCTGGTCTTTTGGCTATAGCGAGGGAGCAGGCTCACGAGAACCTCTACCGATATCTCTCGTACCTAATGGAGGTCGTAAAGGCAGTGGAGGTTTGCGCTGAAAAATACGCATTATGGCAAGAGAGATTTCGACTGCCCCTACACCATCGTTGAGCAGGTCAGCTCCAACTGCTTCAAGCTGCGCCATCTCAAGACCAAGGTATTGAAACGCATCGACCGCTCACACCTTGCCCCGTACACTGCACCCACTGATGGAGTCGCCCCGCTCAACACAGTCGCAGTAGACAACTACGATGACGACTCAGTCAACTACACCACTGGCGAAGTCGTTGCATTCATCGACCGCGACCAGGTTAAACTTGGCATCGTTTTGGATGAGGATCCAGAGAACGAGGAGAACGACCTCGTAGTTCACCAACTCGGTACGACCTCGAACACCAAACTTCTCTTTCGTCCCATCTACGAAGACACGGAGGACAAATCTACTATCCAGCGCTGGGGCAAACCCTTAGCTACCTGGAAGCCCCTCCTCTTCGGCACCACCAACGATCGAGTCGTTCATCGCCACATCGAGTGGCGCGCCTTCAAAAACAATAAAAACAAAGGCCGACTCCCCGCCAACGTTCCTAAACGTCTTCGAGGCCCCCTCATCACCGGCGAATCTCTCCCACTACACATCTTCCAGAAAGGTAAGCAGGCAACATCGAAAGAATAGCCCCCTCAACACTCTCAAGTGGGTTTTACTCATCGTACCGGCTTCACCCGCCACCGCCCAGCGCTTTTCCCACTTAACCCGCCATCGTCCCTAGTCAAGCTACGCCACGACCAGAGTATCCCTGTAAGTCCTTGATCGCCTCTTCTGCCTGCATGTCAACGATTATTCTCATTGAACCTGAACACCTCAGTGACTATATCGGCATGGCATAATTGGTGCATTCAATTTGGTTCATCTCGGCTGTGCGATACATGGCCACGTAGCTTCCTACGGCTCGACGTCAGCTCCCCGATATCAACGCATCGCTACTGCGCCTCAATTGTCTCAGTCCCGCTTCCGCATCCCGATATCCGGCCCCGGCTGATCTCCGTCTACAATGCGCTACACAGCGACACACTCCTTTTTCATCTACCTCTGAGATTTAAAGAGACCCATCTTTCTCTTTTCTCTTTTTCCTTTTACTGAGACAAGTCACTGACACATCTTCAGTCACTCATTCTGTACGCAACTCTACTCAACCGTTAGGAGGTCTTGGGGGGGGGGGTGGGGAGCTATCAGACTGAGCACTTTAACGACCGGCCAAAATCACTACCGTTGACATTTTATTGTTTTTGACCGGCCCGTTAGATTCTCCTCTGCACGCAGTCGGACGTTTCGACTTCACTAACTAGTTTTCGATTTCGTTCAGGAATGTCTTCAAACGATCAAGTCAAAGTTCTTTTTACCGTGGCAAAAAATCAACTATTACCTTTTCCCCCGTATCACTGCCTTTTTGTCCTTTTTATCGTGACACAGTCATAGCGGTCACAAGAGTAAATTTGTTGACAAACACGTGCACCGGTGAAAAATGATCAGATGGCAAGGAAATCTTTTCCAAATGCAAACTTATGATTTTGACACTTGAAATACAAATTAGACTTCAAGCCCTCCTTCAAGTACTACTCAGCTATTTTCAACTTGTGACGCACCTCACCAATTCACAACTTGAACAACGTTCATCATCAGTGTTCGTATTTTGCAACCCAAGTCTGCAAACAAGTAGAAATCTACGTGACTCTTGAATAAACGAAGTGACTGGGCCTCTCAGCTATTTACTGGTATTTCACCTGCTCTCAGGAGTCAAGACTTTATGCACTGAGCCATGGAGACTTTTAATAAGAGTTCGTTATGTATTTATCCCTTGTGGTTGTATCCAAACTGACACTAAAGGCAGGCGCCGCTAATCATACTGAGTCTCACTTCTAGTCTTGAAAAATCAGCGAATTATTCAATTTGGAGTATACTTGAAAAAGATAAGGACAAGAGAGGCCGGGTCGGACTTCACTCCTTTCAGTAGTATTAGAGAAATCATCGAGGAACTATTAACGTACTATAATACAAAACAATTTATCATGTTTCAAACTAATTTCCAATTTTCCCAGTATTTTCACGTCGTAGGTGCACTGGAAAATTTCCTTTTTTACAAATGCCAGTGCCATTTCAAATGGCCTTTTTTACCTATATCAGCTTGTATTTTTCTCACTCTGACCGTACGACTCATCCTTCCACTTCAACTCCCTCACATCCGTTACTACGTAATCAAACACAACCAAAACCTATTCTACACCACAAGCTTCTACCTCAGAACCTTCGTCGGGAGCACAGCTCCAAAGCCCTGGAGACCATGCACATACCTTACCCTTTACCCAACCTTTGCCCTTCAAGTCACTTGAACTAAACTCAGTGACTTGCATTTACTTAACCTTTTGCACTTGAAAGGGGTGAGCACGGTCACTTGTGGTCTGGTAAACCACTGTTATTAAACTTATGATAACTATTCGAATATTTCCTAAAAGAGATAGACGATAATCAACACGTCACTAAGCGCCTGTAATGCCCCCAACGATAGCTCGTAAAAAGTCGGTAATACAACCAAACACAGTCCTCAAGAATGAGAATGATGTCTCGTTGTATTAGCTCAGTGAAGCCAAAAAAAGGAAAACGGCAACAGACCAGGAATAAAATGGCATCAGGTCCAATCCGGACAAATAACACTGAAAAACAAGCTGGTGCACCTGTCACCAGGAAAAGGTATTTTTTACCGGCTATCCGGGGGGTGATGCCTACAGTACCCCCTCCCGATTTTATGACGGAAATAGCATTTTCGTCATACACCTTCTGATTTCTTTCTGCACATAGTATGCGCTATGGAGTCATGCCACACAGCGCATCGACCCACGGATAGACGCTAAAAGACGATAAATATATCCTCATATGGCACGTCAAAGCGGATTCTCTAGCCTTTCTTGTAAATTTTGAACTCCTTTCCCTCAATTTTTTTTCCCGGCAGTATGTCAAGAACAAACGATTCCCCATTTGATCTCCTTCTTCTTCTTATCATTATCATTATTATTATCATTATTATTCATAGGGAGATCGTAAGTACATTGTCTTTTTTAATGACATACCCTTGTATAAGGCGGATATCCTATGATATAGTATTAGGGGGCCAGTCCTAATAGCTATATCCGAAGTCGAGGTGTATGTACCCGACCCTGCGATATACCGACACAAGTAGAGATTGACCGTGCTCAGGTACGACAGTATATAATCTATCGTAAAAAATAATTTAATGAAAGTTTCAGAGAACATTTCATTTTCGAGAACATCATCCCAGGACTTGGAAAGGGTCATACCCGGGAACACCATCGCTCAATACACTAGCGATCCCCGTATACGGTGTAGTATCATCGTCGATCGACCTTTCGCACTCGTATGTTGCGATCGAATGCCAAGTTATATCACTGAGTCTTTTTAATATGCATATTGATAACTGATGATGCATGATCAAATCATGATACGCCGTGGGCAATCAATCAGTTTATTTGAGACACATAAAGAAAAATAGTTTCTTTGTCACTGCCTTCGTCGTCTGGCGCGGATTTCTTTGCCTGGTGGAGGACCACCAACAAAAGTCAGATCGAACTTTGACTGTTCGAGAATGTCCCAGATCTTATTTATTAGGGATTCCGCCCAACGATAATTCAAAAGGGACATCAAGCACTCCTCTTGGCAGTGTCTGAATGGTCCACGCAGTGTAATCCTTGTCTCTGGGAGTAATTGTATCATCCCATGTCTCGAGACTTTTTGCGTCTTTATATACTGGCAGATAATGTCTTGCCTTTGGATCCTCAACCGGGTCCATACTTCTCCAGAACTGGAGTATCGGTTGTACTATCTTTGCGGCTGATGATATTTTGAGTGTCCGTGTGACACGCATCTGTCGTGGGACCGCCACGACCCGCATCAAGTATAAGTCTGAGAGAGTGTCATCAGCGACATGTTGTTCCGCTGGTCTCATCAGATAGAAAACATTTTTCACCCATGCGATGGTTGCTATCGCATCGCCTTCCTTCCATCGCTCATGGACGATCTCAACGTTGCCCGCGTTTGGGTCAGTGTCCGTCCCCTCCTCCTCCTGGTGGACGTCCTTTGATCTCATCGACCTCATCGCCTTCCTCGGTTGGTCGTTGATAAGATCATTCCGCGCTCTCCTTAGCTGCGCCTCTGTGATCTTCTCCTTCTTTCCGCCATGCTCTTGCGGAGACTTGGACTGAGTCCCCACCGCGCTTATGCGGTCAGTCTTCTCCTTGCTGTCCACCTCACTCTCCTCCTTCTCAGCTATCGGTGCCCGATAAGCATCGTCTTGGTCTATGCCAGCCTCCTTGTGGATGGGCGGCACCTCTTTGAAATCATCCTTCATCCGCTTTAACGCCTCCTCAACGGATTCATCTTCCAGTAAGAAGGGATCATACTTAATCAGCCTTCTTACATTCACAATTTGCACCTTCCCTCTACCCCTGATCTTGTAATTCAGAGGTCCCGTCTGTTCCATAATCTGATAAGGTCCTTTCCAGTGAGTGAACAGCTTAGAGCTGACTCCCTTCGGGACTTGAGGATGGTACAATAGTACAATATCCCCGACCTGGAACTTGATCTGATCCAAGTGCGCTTGTCGCACCCCTTCAGCATCAGTCTTTCGGCGCTCCGCCTCTCTATGCGCCCTGACTATGTGTTCCGCCTCCATCTTCACTCTAAGTCTCATCCCAAACAACTCATCCGCATCCACCCAAGTGTCTTTTGGGTGAAGGAGCGAAGTCGGGATATCAGGCTCACGCCCATATACTAACTGATATGGCGAAATTGAGCTCTTCGAACCTCCTAACGCCGTAGAGGGTAGACAGTTCATTGCAAACGCAAATGATGGTGCTGCCTCGACCCATGCTCTTTGATTCTCCTTCTTCGTGCAATACATCTTTAGCGAGGCTTTGAGGGGTCTGTGTACCCGCTCGATTTTCCCATTTGCTCGCGGGTTATAGGCAGTAACATATTGCCATTTCATCCCGTAATACTTAGATAGTTTGTCGATGACCTCGTTATTAAAGTCCGAGCCTCGATCAGAACATATCTTTTTTGGTACTCCGATCTGTGAGATGATCCTATCGATCAGCGCCTCGGCCGTCGTCTTGCCGGTAACGTCTTTGACAGGGATGATCCACACATAGTTGGTGGCTCTGTCAATAGCCGTAAGGAGGTATTTGTAACCATCCTTCGATTCTGGGAAAGGTCCCACATGATCAATGTGTATAAACTCAAACATCCCCGCATGAAGAGGAAATTTGCCAATCAGGCCGAAATTTGCCTTCAGTGGTGTTTTGTTTATCTTGCACGGGATGCATGCATCCACCGCCTGATCTATCTCCTCCTTCATCTTCTTCCACCAGAATCGCCTCGCTACGAACATATGAGTTCGTTGTCGACCCGGATGCGCCAAAAGTGGGCAATTGTGGGCTGCGACAAATATAAATCGTCTCAGACTCTCCGGTACCCAAAGGGTCCATTTGTCCGGCTGTGACGCATAGCGACCGTGAAGGCCCTTGTACCACAGTAGACCATCTCTCCATCCCATCTCCTTCATCTGATCTTTGATCGCTTTCGTTATCCGTAGCTCATCCGGGTTCTGATATAACTGTATCAGTTCTTTAAACTCCGGATCTTGAGCCTGTTGTTGCCTCCATGCGGTAGGCGAGGCTATATGGATAGTACCATCTTCTAGCCGTACCCCGATTCTTTCCGGATCATCGTCTAGGTCACTTCTCCGCTCTTGAGGAGGCTCCGCATAAACTTCCTGCGTCTCCTCTTCCTCTTTTATGTTCGCCTTCGCATTCTCATATACCTCATAGGACCACTCAGCGTCCTCCTGGGTATGTAGCTCACAACATATCCCGTGATCCGGGCCTTGTGGACTGTACCGTAGACCTGTGCGGTCATATCGGACTCCACTCGCCATCTCCATCGCCTCAATGTGGCTGACCTCATACACCTTGTCAGTGGACAAGTCTTCCATCTCCACCGTGGACACCAACGCCGATACTTCTGAGTTAAACTCTAGCCTAGAGAGGCTATCAGCGACCACATTTCGCTTTCCCGGTAGATGGACCATTGTAAAATCGAAACAAGACAAGAACGCTTGCCACCGCGCCAGCCGTCCGTCTGTTCATGATTCATCAACCATAACAGGTTATGATGATCAGTTCTGACAGTAAATTGAGGTCCTCCCCACAAATACTCTCTGAGCCTCTTGAGGGCCCATACTACCGCCAACGCCTCTCTTTGCCTTGTGCAATAGTTTCTCTCCGCCGCACACAACTTCCTACTAATAAACATGATTGGGCGTAATTTCTTCTCCTCATCCTCTTGTTGTAATACAGCCCCAATCGCAAACTTAGATGCGTCTGTGTCGACTACGAATTGTTTCGTAAAGTCGGGCATCGTTAACACCAGTCCTCCGTCTTTCGGGTCTTTGTAAATGAGATCTTTGAGCGCATGAAACGCTTGCAAAGCCTCTTCGTCCCACTTCTCAAAGTCTCCAAAATCTATCATTTTCTCCACTTTAGCCCGTGTTGCACCCCAATCGGGTATAAACTGGCTATAGTATTGCGCCATCGCAAGGAAAGAGTGCAATTCAGTGCGGTTCCTCGGTATCGGTCGATTCATAATCTCCTCCCTCTTCTCTTTGGATATCGAGACTCGATTATGGGAGATCTCGTACCCTAAGTATGTCACACTCGTCTTGGCAAGTTGACACTTCTTTAGATTGCACTTCAGGCCAAAAGCTCCGATGCGCCTGAATATATCGGACAAATGATCGATATGCTCCTCCATTGTGTTAGAGTATACGATAATGTCATCGATATAGCAAAATGCATATTCTCCCGCCTTCTGTCCCCGCCTTCTCATAAAGCCACCGTCAGACAAATCATCGTACTGACTGCTCAACATCTTCTGCATCGCCTTCTGGAAAAGTCCTGGGGCTTGCTTGAGGCCCATCGGAAGCACTTTCCATTGATATATTTCCATACCCACCACAAACGCCGTCAGCCATCTGGACTTTTCCTCCAGTGGTATCTGCCAGAAGCCATTCTTAAGGTCAATGACCGAATAGAATTTTGCATTCCGCAGTACTCTCCTTCCTTCTTCTAATGTCGGGAGAGGATTTCTCTCTTCCTCCAGCACCTTGTTAACACGAGCATAGTTAACTGTCAGGCGCCATTCTCCTCCTGGCTTCGGCACTATTCTCGGTTGTGAGACTATTGAGGATGTTGATCTCTCAATAAAGTCCTCATTGAGCAGCTGTCTTTCTAGCTCCTCCGCTATCTTCGCCTCATGTATACTCAAATTCGCCCTTCGTGGTGCCGGTGACGGCTCCGCACCCGGTATTTTGTAAATATCCGCAGTGAAATCTTCAGGCTTGACACCACCTCCATGTGGAGGGTCAAAAATTTCCTTGTTCGCCTCTAATTTGGCTTTTAAAAGCGCCTTCTCCTTCTCCGTGCCTACTCCTTCTTCCAATATTTTCCGCGCCGCCTCTTGAAAATCTTCATCAGACATCTGCTTATGCTGCTTGAGGGGTTCTCTGTCCTCCTCCAAGCCTAAGTCCTCTTCCGAGACATCATCTAGGCCCGTCTTTTCATACGTGACCGTGTCCGGCTCATCATCTTTACCGAGCTCCACCAGCATGTCAATGAGTCTCGCGTATTGCAAAGGAGCTTTACGGGTGTAAAAACCATCAAAGCATGTGAATGCTTGCGGTATCAATTTCAACTTGTCGAGGTCTCTGAGCTTCCGCTTGTATGCACTGCTCTGCTCACGAGTTCCCATACGACAAGCCACCACTAGCTGTTGCTTGCGAGAGGGTACCGGTATAGGATGATCAATAAGCCGGTCCCTTATTTCCTGCGCCCATATCGCCTTCTCATTATATGGCAGGATAATAGTATACGGCTTATTATTTTCGAATAAAGTCCGTAAGCATTTCTTCACTTCAGACAGTGAACGCGGCCACGTGGGCTCGTCACCCCAGAAATCAGTAATAAAACTTTTAATAGTTTCTGGTGGAGTATCCGGGATTCGCCCCGTTCTCCTTGGTACAAACGCCTCCCTTTTTTCTTCTCCTACTTTCGCATGGAAACAGT
>WBZZ01000715.1:0-24117 GCA_019918135.1 Paulinella micropora
TAAATATGGAGGTTTTAATGTAGTAAATGTGGGCACTGTTGATGGTATTGATGTTTCTGCTCTTGATAGTTCTGTGGTTAAACTAACAGGAGACCAGACTATAACAGGAAACAAAAACATTTACTACTTATGTAGCCGTAAAAGACTCAAATCCATTAAACACTGGCAAGTTATTCTTCAATTACAACAATAATATGGGCTCTATCTATTCGTCGGATGCGGGTGGAGCCACGGGCTATCCACTAACTATTGTAGGCTCGTCCATACTTTTTGCTCCAACAACAGGGGTGGAATGACATTGGCGAGCAATGTTTTAAATTTTAACAGCTCAACAGCAATCAGCGGACTGCCCGCACCATTCTATGATGGCGATGCTTCAACAAAAGCATATACCGATACGAAACTGGCCAAGGACGGCACGACGGCTATGACGGGCAGTTTAAATATGGGTGGATTTTCAATAACAAATGTGAATTTGGTTGATGGTATTGATGTTTCGGCTATTGATACCGCAGTCGTCAAACTAACAGGAGACCAAACCATAGCAGGTATTAAGACATTTAGCAGTATAATAAATGCGAGTGCGGGGATTGATATGAAAAGCCAAAGCATAACAAATGTTAATCTTGTTGATGGTGTTGATGTTTCTGCCCTTGATACTTCGGTTGTTAAACTAACAGGAGACCAAACCATAGCAGGGAATAAAAAATTTACTTCAACAATAGAAGTGCGGGTGCCACAGGTCCAGCCGCTTTTGATGGTATCGGTATTGCCTTTGATACGGCGACAAATATAGGAGAGATTGTGGCACAAAAAATAGCAACCGCGGCCTATTATCCAATACAAATAACAGGGTCATATGTTGATTTATATGCGGGGATAATGTAATCGCGACAGCAACGGGCACGACATTATCTTTAAACAATAGAAAAATTACAAATTTGGCCACACCAACAGCAACAACGGACGGAGCAAATAAAAGTTATGTTGATACAAAAGACGGGCAAAATGTGAAACTAACAGGAAACCAAACCATAGCAGGAATTAAGACATTTAGCAGTGCCCTTGAAATAACTGGAAATTCAACGAACGCGGCCACAAAAGGAACATTCGTGGTCTTTAATTCCACAGCCAATATAGGAACTATCGGTTGCCTTGATATGGGCACTGGTGTAAATTATAACTTTGAAATAAATGCGAAAAAAATAAGTTTCATTATTGACGGAACGATAGTCGGTTGGGTAAATGCTTCGGGGCTAGATTGTAATAGTAGCAAAATAGCCAACCTTGGAACTCCGACATTATCAACGGACGGAGCAACAAAAGGATATGCGGACACATTGGACGGACAAAATGTAAAACTATCAACAGACCAAACCATAACAGGAAGTAAAACATTTAATGGTGCGAGCACTGTGATAAAATATCTAACTTTAACGAACAATGCTGATTTTAATAATCAAACTATCACTAATGGTGGAAATATAACATATAATGGGGCGAGGATATTAAACCAAAACGGAGGAGATATCTTTTTCAGTCAGACATCAGGTGATTACCAATATTTCTTATATACTCTAAATACGGCTTCAAGCGGAACCGCGAACCAACGAGGCTACCTATTCACTAATGTAGCGGCTGATGTAAAAGGAGCAGGTCTTTATATTTCAAAACTTTTGGATAATAAAAGTGCTTCGTCTGACATTGTCCGTTTTAACAATGCTGGCGGAATGCGGTTTTATGGTGCTTTGGATATGAACTCAAACAATATAACAAATGGCGGAACAATAACAGGAACAACATTAACGGCAACTGCTGGAATGACTACAACAACGGCAACCGCAAGCGGATTAATAACAGCAAATGCGGGGATTACATATACTGGCACATTAACCTCGGCAACAAATACAAGTGGGGCAAAAATAGGAGTTCAGGGAGCAACAGACGGAACAAATGCAAAAGGAATATTTCTATGGGATACGACAAATACGAGTTGGGGGATTTATGCGGCATCTGGTGGGGCTGCAAACACTAGAAGTTTGGCAAATGGTCTGGCGGTTTCTGGAAATGATTTTAGTTCGTATGGTTTTCGGTTTAGAGTGGCTAATGATGCTACGATGGGTTTTGTGTGGGAGAATTCAGCAGAGCAATTGCTAATGTCATTGAACGGGGCAAACGGGACTTTATGGACAAAAGGATTGATAACGGCAAGTGCTGGTATATCAACAACAACATTAACAACAAGCGACAATATAGTAGTAGGAGCGGGTAAAAGTGTGATTATTGATAGAAGTGCTGTTGCTAATAATAAACTGGTTTTATATGATAGTGGAACACCTTCAACAACTGGATTTTATGGATTTGGTATTGCTAGTAATACATTAATTTATAATGTTAATGCTTCAACGGATAGCCACGTATTTTACTATGCTGCAACAAATGAATTATTTAGAATTAACAACACAGCAATCACCGCTTCAAAGTCAATAATTCTTCCAACAACATCAAGCGGTTCTTTAACAATAAGACAAAGACCAACTTATACCAACGACCCGCTACTACATTTTAAATCAGGAGGATATACGAATTATGGAGTGCTTACATCTTCAACTGGTTTGCTTCACGCTTGGACTACTACAAATACCAACAGCGAGCCGTCTGGTAGTTATAATTATATTCCGCTAAATGGTGCTTGGACAAACTCATCGGACAGGAGGCTAAAATCGGATATTAAAACATTAGACTGCGGGGATTGTTGCGAGAAATTAATGAAGATAAATTGTTGTTCATATTATTGGAAATCAGACGAAAAGAAAGAAAAAAAGGGACACGGATTTATTGCGGACGAAGTCAAAAAAGTATTTCCTGAATTTGTATCTGAAAGTGGAATGAAAGCAGACGACGGAGAAAGCTACCTTGAAGGCATAACATATACAAGTTTTATACCGATATTGGTCAGCGGATTTCAACATTTATCAGAAAAAGTAGTTAATTTAGAAAAAGAAAATAAAACTTTACTTAATATATTACAAGACCAAGCGAACCAATTAGCAGAACTAAGAGCAGCAGTATTTCCTTCTAATGCCGCCTAGATTACACCCTCCACCACCAATCATAGAGACGGAAGACCTTACACCCGAACTCAAAAACCGTGTGCTTGATGTCCAAATTAAGCAGGAAGAAAAAAAATTAGACCACGAATACGAGGACAGCTGGGATTGCTGTTTGACTAAGCGAAAAACTGACAGCCGACTTATTAAATACTTGTTTCAAATGGGTATCATTATCGCCATCATCACCCTTTGTATCGTGAGGTTGTCTGAAAAGAACTTACCGTGTGAAGTTGCCAACACTTATGTCGGTATTTTAACACTATTAATAGGCATCTGCCTTCCTAGCCCATCTTCAAGTAAGAAGTGAGCATTCATACAGATAGACTTTATACCAAGAGCTATCACCAGCACAGATTAGTGGAATGGCTTCATCAAAACTAACACACCAATCGCTGAAAGGCTTATACACACATCCTTGTTTTATACACCACACACAGCTTTCATTTTTTTTATCGCTGACCCGTGAATAGAAATCACAGGCGGTCCGAGCAGAAATATTAATTAATAAAAAGTTTATAAAGATTAGTATAGAGGGCATCACAATGGACTATAAATACCAAAAGATTATTTTTCTAAGTAATGATTTTCCAGGAGGAGTTAATGGTAGCAAGACATTTGACAAAAAAATTCAATTGAGCTTTACCCCAATTAGAATGAATGTTAAGTTTATCCACTATATGAATGACACGACGGAAACGAAAACGAAAATCCTTTATATGGACCGCATCGGCATTATCGGCACATTCGCTGACAGCAACACGGCCAACATTTCCAATCTCGGTTATAATCTTGGAAATATCGGCTGGACAGACGGGCAGTATTCGTTTAGGGTATTGAAAACAGACAGCGGTAATATTGAGACTGACCAACTAGCTGGAAGAATTGTTATTTGTTTAGAATTCTTAGGCTAATAAAAATATAGAGACGATGGAGAAAATAAATAATGTAAAGGTGAAACCAGTCAAGCAAAACGGAGATGGTGAGAAGTTGGCAAAAGGATATAAGTTATTTGATGAACCGTATGCCAATATATTTCTTCTCGCTCGCAAGAAGAGTGGCAAGACGACCGCACTGTTTGAAATCCTGAAACGAACAACCGACAGAAAGACCCGCATTGTTATTATTGCCAGCACGATACACAAGGACCACATTTACAAAGAAATGGTTAAGCACTTCAAAAAGAAGGGAAACCCTATGGCGATATATACATATTTGAAAACGGATGGGTATAGTGTGATTGATTACGAGTTAGACAAACTGAATAAACCCGATGAGGAGCAAGAAGAAGGCGAAATCATTCAAGACGGCAAAGAAGAACCGAAGCCGAAGTTTATTTATTTTGGAAAAGAGGAAGAGAAGAAAAAGGAGGTAGGCGAAAAACCCCCGAGACCGAGCAAATACATTACACCAGAAGTTGTTTTCGTGCTAGACGATTTGGGTAGCTCGTTGAGGTATAAGTCTGTGAGCGATTTGTTAAAGCGCAACAGACATTTCAAATCAAAGGTGATTATGTCTAGTCAGTATTTGAACGATATGAAACCTGAGGCGATTAAACAGCTTGACTACCTTCTTATTTTTCCTGGTCAGAGTGTTGATAAAATTGAACTCGTGTATAAACATTTAGACCTCGGCTACGACCTTGACTACTTCATTGAAAAATACCACGAGGCAACCAAAGAACGATTTAACTTTTTGTATGTGGATGCGGTATCGGACGAGCTGAGGCAAAATTTCAACAAGCGGTTTTTGTAATTTTATAATTTAATTATTTTTTTTCGTATATTATAATGGTCGTGAAAACTACAAGGGTTGAAGTCATTCCAACAGTCGGAAAAATAACAAGAAACTCAAACACAATGGCGGGCGGAAAAAAGAAAACTGGTCGCAAGAAACAAAAGGGATGTGGTCAAAAAGGAGGGAAAATAAATTGGGTAAAAGTTGGCAATACATTTAGGAATATTAATAACTATTTGAAAAAAGACAAAACAATCTCACGCTTAGCTGGTGCTTTGGATAGGGTTGGTGTTCCTTATGCTGACAAAGTTCAAAAGGTTGCGAGCGATATGGGATACGGCAAGCAACGAGGCCGTGGGGCACTTAAATTTTAGTAGGGGCCTGCCCCCCCCCTACGACCCCGCCGAGGGTTCAAATAAAAAACTAAACTTTCTATTATTTTTTTCCTAATAATATACGAACCTTGCTTCACCAAAAAGTCGGGTTAATGAAGACCAAAGGGCGAAAACAACGACCGCCGAGGATATACAGAACGAAAGATGGTCGGCCATATATCAAAGTAAAAGGCAAACGAGCATATCTAAACTTTGGAAAGAAGACAAACGACTTATCAACACTTCAAATTGTTAAGCTGTTTATGAAATACTTTAATAAACCAAAAGCAAAGAGGACGAGGATAAAACGGGAAGATAAGAAAAAAGTTCAAAGTCTGTCGGAGATTGAACAGAACACAAGAATGGCTATTCAAGACCACTTGGACAAACTTAAACAAGAAAAGTATGACCTCATTGAGGCTATTGATAAAAAAGAAAAGTCCGCCAGGGAGGAAATGGAAGCGGAGAAGAAACGGCAGGAAAGAAAAGACCTCGCCGATGCGAAGCAAAGAAAAGATGATTTGGATAGGGAACATAAAAGGGAACTGGCAGAGGCGAAGGAACGGCAGGAAGAAAAGGACCGTGAAATGAAAAAGGAACAACGACTTATACAGGAACTAAATGCCGAACGACGACATAGACAGGGATTATTGATGGCACCAATCGCCCCACCTATGATAAAACCACCACCACCGCCTCCCCCAGGACGACCACCAAAAAGACGGAGGGGCATAATTGTAAAGGATGCGGAAGAAGAGGAGAAACATAAGCAAACTAAAAAGGAAAAATTAATTGATAATATGTTCGCTGAGACACTAAAACAGAAACGGAATAGAGCAGGAAAGCCTAATAATGAAATAATTGTTAAAAAACTACGATTTATGGGCCACAATATTCCAGATATGAAACCAGCAAAAGGAGGAAGAATAAATTATTCAGGAATGTTGAAAAAATGGCTATATACCAGTCCTGTTATAAACGAGGGAATGGCTTCGCCCGACCAGGCTTGGACTTCATTTGATTTATGGGTAGAAGGTGCCGTTCAAAAAAGAAAAGATGAAGTAGATAGAGAAGCAAAAGGAGAAGAAAAAGCAGTAGAAGAAAATCCGGTAGTAGAAGCAAATCCAGTAGTAGAAGAAGAAAAGAAAGAAGAAAACAAAGTAGAAGAACCGGATAGTAATAACGAAGATTTGGTGAGTGAAACGGAGGACCCTGGCGAACAGTCTGGTATCGGAGCGGGGCTAAGGACGAATGAAATAGACGACATAATGAAAAAGCACGATTGGTTTCTCGGCACAATAGCCAGCGACCAAATCAACCAGTTAAGGCCAGAAAAAAGAAAAAAGTATGGTTTCATTATGAACACACAAAAAAGTTCGCAACCAGGGCAACATTGGATGGCTGTCTGGGTTCGTTTGAATGGCGATAGAAGTGTTGAAATCTACGACCCGCTAGCAGAATATCAACCGACTGAACTTTTCCAACACCAGATGAAACAGCTGTTAGATAAAAGCCGACCCGATAGCTATTTATTGATGAAAGTCAATCAAGTTAAACAACAGAGTGATACGAGTGATACTTGCGGATGGCACAGTATGCGATTTCTTTTAGAGCGGGCGAAAGGAACCAGATTTAAATTTGCTAGCGGATGGACTGATTTGAAAGAGAAGGAAGCGGAGAAGTTGAAAGCACAGAACGGTTATGGCTTTGATACATACATATGAAGTAATTAAAACAAAAAATATATTTTCTATTATATATCCAAAAAGAGAGGTGCGGAGACTTGTCTCTGCGATGGATTATAGGGGAGGGCGAAGTAGTGGTATCTATTACATAAATAGCAAAAACAGGATAAATGGCACGGACAGCGATTTTACGCACTCCATTGATATGAAAGGGCTAGACAACCCGACACACTGTAAAATACTTCATATCTATGTGCCGAAATCGTATTATTCTGTCGCCAGCCCTTACAACACTTTTACTCTGAGTGAAGATGGATTTGAGGCTCTGATTACGATACCCGAAGGCAACTACACAATGAACAACTTAAAAAATAAGCTAGCCGAGGTGCTAACAGCAGAAAGCCCCAACGACTACACATATACAATAACAAGCAACAACACAAACACCGACCCAGAAGATGGTAAGCTATTATTTACCGTTGCGGGCAACCTAGGAATTCAACCGCGGTTTATATTTGACACCGAAACTCGTATTCACGAAGTAATGGGTTTTGACCGAGACTCAACATATTTCTTTGCTAATAATACCATTAGGTCGCCAAATGTCATAATCTTGACTGGTGAAAAAACATTGTATCTTCAATCAGACCTCATTGGGGAAGGCGACAATCACGTGCTCCAAGAAATATATACCGCTAACGAAATCCCGTTTGGCTCTGTTATCTACGACGGTTCGGGAAGTGAATACGGAAAACGACTATCTACAAACTCAAACAATGTTTATCGGTTTTACTTGACTGACGAAAACGACCAACCAATAAACCTAAACGGGCTCGGTATTGTTATGACTTTGTTGATTTACAGGGAAACGAATTATTTTAATTTATTTACTTCATTTTTTAATTTGTTGAAATCTAGGTAGGGTAATTTTAGAATTATTTATTTATTTTTTTCTTCTATTAAAATATAGAACCACAAAAACAAAAAGAAAATGTCAGTCCAATACGGTGGCGAACTCGTCCATCAGGCTAAGGAACTGCTCACGGGTAAGTATGAGTTAAATAAGCTTACTAGCCGTGAAGGGTCAGCGAATATTACTCTCACCACCGCGGGCGGAAATGAAAGCACCTTTGAAATTCCTACCCGCCCTTTGAACCTCGCGAGGTCTGTGTTGCGATTTACTTACACCCCTGCGGCATCTGTGGGTTATAATCGTATTTTTATGGATTGTCTGTCTATGATTAGAACCATTGAATTGAGAACCCGAAGCGGTTTGTATTTGTGTAATCTTCAAAATGTCGGCAACTACACAAAGATTGTATGGAAGCCTGAAACTTGCTATCAAAAATTTATGGCACTTGAAAATCACGGGGCTGGGTCGTCTAGTGGTGGAATGCTCCAAAAGTGTAATGCCCCAACCACATTTGCGGCAAAAGCAACAAGTTATGCTAGAATTAATTCTATGAACACCACAGCAACCGCCGCAGTTGCTGATGTCGTCGCACATACCGCTCTGGTTGGAAATGCGGTAGGAGACATAAATGCTGGACTTACTGACCTTGAAGGAAAGATTAACACTGTAAAAAACAACCTTCGTGCCTTATCTACTACCATACAGGCAGAACTGACCGATGCCTTTGACCATCCTGCTATTACCGCTCGTCGTAAGGATGACTTGCTCGTTGCTAATGGAACTGGTAATGCTAGTTTTGTCAATGTTGCTTATGAAGAAGCCAAGTATTTTGAAGGAGGAACTAATGGAAACCCTGACCCAGTTATTAATGTTAAACTTCCTTTGGGTATGCTGTTTGGCACCATTTTTGAATTGGATAAGACTATTGGCTTCAACGAAATCCTGGACTTGCGAATTGTGTGGGAAGGAACCAATCGTGCTTTCTTCTATGGAACAGATGCGAAGAGTGTGGCTGCGGGAGCCTCTGCGACTATTGTTGGAGCCAGTGTTTCAAACTTGAACTTGTTCCTATCCGTGGAAACAGACCCAAATGTCATCCTGGGTGTCCAGCAAAAGATTGCGGGTGAGGGCTTTCCATTCAAGATTGAGTATCCCATCTCGTGGAAGCAAAACCTTCAAACGGGTCAGCAAAACTATGTTATCAAGATGAATCGCTCGCAGGGTGAAAGAATTCGTCGTATCTATACATCCGCCTTCAACAACACTGAGAGTTCAAATACCGCTTTTGATAATGATAACAGGGCGGATGCGAAAATTATTACTTACTATACAACACTTGATGGAACCCGCCTTCAACAGTTTGATATTGACACTTCTGAGAATGAGGATTATATGATTTTGAAAGATAAGTTGAAGGGAAGTGCTATTTTGAATTCTGATGTCTATCATTACAACTGGTTCCACGTAGATACTTGGGATAACAACCGCCCGCTGTGTGATAAGGATACCGATGGCTATGAGGTAAGCGGTCTGAGCCTTGACACTGAACGACGATATGAGTTCGTTTCAACCACTGCTGGAAACAATCTCAACCATTACACTTATGCTATTCTTCAACGAAGTGTGCTTGTGAAGGGAATTGAAATTTTGATGTCTTAGATGCTCAACGAGTTGAGTTTTTTGCTAGCAAAAACCCCGCCAGCGAGGTAAAAGGTAATTATTAATTTTTGATAGTTAATTTATTTTTTTATTGTAATATACGAAGCTTACACAAAACATTTTTATGACGACCCACCAGAGAAATTTAATCGCACAAGACCCTAACGGAGACTTCGTAAATGTCAAAGTCGGATATGATGGAAGTATTGAAACCAATAATATGAAAACCGCTTTCGGTGAAGCATTAACTAGTTCCTTAACACCAGTTGTTCAGGAGATTTTTCCCTATACCGTTAATACACGGATATGGACATTAACTCAAACTAATGCGACAGTTTCATTTAATGCGAATATGGCTGAATTAAAAACACAAGCAAACAATACTTCAACTGCCATCCTAACAAGTAAAAGAAGAATAAAATATCGGACTGGTATGGGGGTATTAGCTCGCTTCACCGCTTTATGGACAACTGATGATACGAAAACATATTATTCGTGTGTAGGAATTAGTGAAAGTGATTTTTCAAATGGTTTCTATTTTTATAAAACTGATGTTGGAATGAGAATTCTACAAGCCAAAGGAGGGGCGACTACTTATATCACACAAGCAACCTGGGATGACCCTTGCGACGGAACCAAAGATATGCCACTCTTGGATTGGAGTAAGGGAAATGTATTTCAAATTCAATTCCAGTATTTAGGATTTGGTGCTATTAAGTTTTCAATTGAGAACCCCACGACTGGCAAATTCCAGCAAGTCCATATGATTAAGTATGCGAATGCCAACACTGGTGTCAGTCTGCGAAACACAACATTACCATTTACCGCACTAATGAGGAATGATGCTTCTACTGGAATTCAATCCCTTAAAACTGCGAGTGTTGGGTTATTCATAGAAGGGACTAACACTATTAATTCAAGCATATCAAACGAAGCGGAAGGAAGTAAGGCAGCGAGCACAACGGAAAGCCCAATTCTCAGCATAAAAAATAAAACAACTTTTAATGGTGGTGCTACGAATTATTCAATCGTTTATCCATCCCTCGTGAGCATATCAAACGAAGACACCAAAGTTAATATAGTGCGAATTGTGAAAACAACTGGAACACTTACGGCGGAGAACTTTGCTGATATTGATGCCACAACTTCAATCGTATCAAAGGACACCTCTGCGACGGCTCTCAGGGGTGCCACTATCACGGATGTCATTCTTAAACTTTATGTTAATGCTACTTCAAGCCAGCTTATTGACCTGCGAACTTATGACATTCAACTCTCTCCTGGCGAAAATCTAACATTTTTACAAAAGTCTGTCGCGACGGTTAATAATGGAGGAAATGTGAGTGTTATTGCTAATTTTATTGAGGATTGGTAAAGTGGATGGAGTAATTATTTTTGTAATAATTTTTTCTGAATGATAATATATAGTAATGTATAGTCGTAAGTTGTATGTTGTGGGTGGTAGGCGGTTTCTAACAAAAACATCTATCAAATCCTACATAAGAAGACTGATAAGCAAATATAACGATGGTGAAGTGCTGAACCCAGAAGATAGCAATTTCGTGCTAGACCTAATAACCCATCACCCTTGTCTAAAAAATGGCATCATTGATGTTGAAAGTAATTTGACCACGGGGAGAAAACACTTTCGTGTAGATGGTAAGCCGTTTTCGTGGAATTGCTGTGTTGAACTCATAGGCCTTAGCAAATTAAAAAAAATGGCGAGAGTAATAAAAGATGCGAGCAGGAATACAATAAGACCGCAAATACAAGAATATCTTGACCTTATGGCTATTGATGTATTCGTAGAACCACGATACATATGCGAAATAAGTGGCGATATATATGAACGGGTTGATGTCCATATTGACCACCACTTTGACATCATACAATTCAAAGATATCCTTCAACAATATCTTGAAGTGAATAGAGAATTAGAAGTTGAAGACGGTTTATTGAAAGAACCGCATTTTACCAAATTTAGCGACTTCCACAAACAGAAAGCAATACTGCGGGTTATAAAAAAAGAAATCAATATAAGAGGAAAAATGTATTACCTACGATAAAAACTTTTTCACTTCATCTTTATTCTTAAACCACGGCTGTTGAACTAGCCATTCAAGATACTCTTTGTCAATCTTGGCAACATCTTCAATTTTTTTGTGTATATATTTTCCATATTGTAGAGTTTTATTTACTTCTTCCTCTTCGGTGGGAATTTCTTTTTTTGCTTCGGCTTCACTCATTGTACCTCCTACGGCGATAGACAGTATATTATATAAAATTTATTTATTATAATCCAAAAATAATCTGGGGTCGTAGGGGCTTGTCCCTACAAATACTTTTTCAATTCGTCTTTATTTTGGACCCAAGGCTGACGGACCAACCATTCAATATATGGCTTGTCAATCTTTGCGATGTCTTCTATTTTTTTACCCTTGTATTTCCCGAAGTGAAATGTGTCTTTGGGTTGAGCATTTCTCATTTCTTCAATCGCTTTTATTTCGTCGTGGATTACCTTTTGAACATCTTCCAACGAGAAGGATTTTTTTTCACCTTCAATGGAAAGTTGTTGGAACTTCTCGCACAGTCTAGTGAGGGCGGACATAGTAGAGTGGTGTATATAGGAGGCAGGAAAAAAATAAAAATTAAATATATAGAATGACCGAGTGGATTGTCTTTGTTAAGGCTTACTCTGCTAAACACGGTATAACCTATGGTGAAGCATTGAAAAAAGCTGGTAAGGCATACAGAAAGCAGAAGGGGGGCAATGCGGATTTGTCGGAGGATGTCTATTTGGCTTCGTCAGAGAGAAAGGGTGCTGACGGTTGGAAACCAGTAGCGAGCAAAGAGAAATCAACGGTGTATGAGAAAGATGGTAAGGCGATTGTGGCATTTAGGGGGAGTGCTGATAAGCGAGACTTACTCACAGATGTCGCATTGGTGAAGGGAGTATTAAAAAGAACTCCGAGATATAAAGAAGAGCAGAAGCTGGTTGACGAAATTATAAAAAAATATGGTAAGGATAATGTAGAGCTGACGGGTCATAGTCTTGGAGGAACGATTGCGAAAGACCTGAGCCGACAAACTGGTGTAAGGGCGACCACATACAATAAAGGCAGTAGCACAAAGGACCTAATTGAGGGAGTGATTGACAGAGTAGCGGTTAAAGTAAATCCAAAAGGGAAGAGGGCGAAGACTGCGAAGCTGACCACGAACTACCGAACCGCATTTGACCCAGTATCGTTAATGGGTGCTACGGCTGTAAATACTAAGTTAGTGAAACCAAAAAAAGGAATTCATACAATTAGGAGTTTCAAAGGTAAAGGAGCCAAAAAAATATATCTATGACTTTCATAATTCATTTGATAGTCCAATATCGTTCAAGCAGGTGGCACGACTTAAAGCAACATATAACAAATTCATTGACAGTAGGTCTAGATTTATCCACACTGGTGTTGTTCGGCCTTGTGAGCAGTGGATGGTGGATGAGAATGTCGGTTGGATGTCCGCATATGGTTTCTTGTCTGGTATCGTTTTTTTTCTATCAAATTTCTGCTCAATATCGTCAATCGTAATGAATATATGTTCTTTGGTGTCCCTAGTAATAGTGTGAATATCACCGTTATGAACTTTTTTTGTATTACAACGAAACACTACCTGATGACCTGTTTTAAGAGGTTTATTTTGTAGCATTTTGTTATTACTTTCATTAACATTGCTGTTAGAGTGGTGTAATATTAAAGGTGGATTTTTGTCAGTCGGTTTAGGGTGTGGCTTAACTTGCTTATTGAGAGCATCTAATTCTTCAAGTGTTAGTATATTAGGTAGGCAGTCTTTTGCTTTATGTTGGCTAAGCTCATTACCACCTATTTTGTAATAGTCTTCTACCTTATTTAAGATAGATTGTAGAACTAGGTCTTTGGCCTGTCTGTAATTTGTATCAAGATTTATTTTTGTAAATAGCTTGAAAGTTTTTGACTTGTGGAATGGTTCGGATGTCGGGTCTGGGCAAGGAAGCTGAGCTAAGTGGCCAAACAGAATAATAGATACACCGCCGAATGGTCTATTGATTTTAGTGTATTTTCTGAGCATATGGTCCAGACTTTCTAAATTCTTGGAAGTAAGCATAGAAACTTCATCAATCGTTATTCTGTGGTTAATGGCTTCTTCGCCAACTGGTATCGGTAGCGGAAGTCTATGACATAGCATTGTTAGTATTTTTTGGAGTGTATATTCAGAATTAATAACTTGGCGGGCATTATGTGTCATAGCGGTTGATAAAGTCTTTTTGTCTTTGAAATGGGTGTTAGTGTATTTTGATGGCTGACCAGTTAGGTATTTAATCATTTCAGATTTACCCGTTCCAGCTTTGCCGTGAATAAGTAAGAGTTCTTGTTCTGGTAAAGGTTTGTATTCGTCTTTGGTGCTATAATCTGGAAGCTCTGTATCCTCAAAGGCGGAGAACTCTGGATATTGTTTATGTGGTGTTTCTAAGAATTTTTGTAATGGTAGTGTGTCTTTGAAACCGCTGTGTCGCTGGTATGTTATCCGTGGTTCGCCGTTTATGTAGGAAACGAAGCAAGTCATATTTAGCTGTGGTGCTATGAACTCGTCTTGTTCTTTAACCTCGGGACGAAATTCTTTTCCTGTTTTCATATATTCGCCTTCGTATGCGATACTGTCTGTATTAGAATATAGTAAAGTTCGCCCAGTATTTACAAGCTTTAACATTTGGTTATGAAGAACTATCTTTTGGTATGCTAGCACATAGCCAGTTAAATGAGACATTTGAAATATATTGTCTGTTTGGTTTGTGTCTTGATATGTGTAAATCATTCGCTCTGGTAGTAGGTCGTTGCCCATTTCGGTGTATTTGGTCTTGTCGTATTTAACTCGTTTCAGGAACAATAACCTATACCCTTTTTCTTTCATCATAAAATGTATTCGCTCATTGTATGTTTTTGAAATAGTAGATACTTGCTGAGTTCGGTGTATGTTCTTGTTCAGAGAGCCTACCAGTAAGTTGGTTGCTTTGGCTAAGGTATCGTGTTCATAGCCAGGCTTATCAAAGTAGTAATCTTGCATATTTGATATGTGTTCTGTGAAAGTTTTGAATGGGTTAAAGTGGTCGTCTGCTACATATAACCTCTTAATAAATATCTTAACCCCTTGGTCAAACATATACAACAATGCGGGTATGGGTTGGCATTGGGTTCCCTTTGTGGTGTAGCCGTTGAAGAAGGTTGGCACTTTGAGGTGCTTTTGGTCGTAATCAAAAACCGCATAACCGTGTAGAGGTTTAAGTTAATTGTAGTATTCTTGGGTTAGGTCTTGGTTTATATTAATTATGTTGCGAGGGGCTGTTGGGTATTCATTGAAGTAAGAAGACATTTCCCCTAGATTACCTAACGAAGCATTTGTATAGGCTTTTACCATATCAATCTGGTGTATCTTATTGGGGCTTTTGGTGTGATGATTAAATATATGATGAAAGGGTATTTGACCAGATTTTACGTGTCTTAATATATTGGGTTCAGTAATTTGTGTGCGGTGTTTGGGTTTGTGTTTGTTAATAAGACATTCTATGAATACCTGTTTGAAGTATGAAGGCAATGACCAAGCGGTGGTATCCTTAGGAACGAATGATGCGTGTTTGAAACGGTCTAAGCATTTATAGTTTAGTTTATTTTCTTTATCTACTATTCCAATAATGTTTCCAGAATGGTCCATCATTGAATAACACTCCTTATGTTGTAGGTCAAGTTTAGTTTGTATATTGTTGAGTTCTTCCTGTGATATCCATTTGTTCTCGTATTGGTTCGTAGATAGTTTCACATTGCTGGCTTCGTGGTTAGTAGCATATTGGGGTCGTGGCTCTGGTATGTTTTCGTTAATATCGTATAATAGCTCAATTGACTTAATGTGTTGGATACAGATGTCTTTTTGTTTTCCTTGTATTAATGTGGCGTGATAATCGCTACATCTAATTATTATCTGTTTTGGGTATTGTTTGGTAGATGCTCGCCACAGTATATTCATACCATCAAATACATAAATCCTACATCGGATAAAGTCTTCCATTTCTGTTAGGTCCTTTTCTGTCGCATATTTGATATCCTTGAAGCGGTCTATTATAATATTGTCTCGCTTTCGTTTTCTATTGTTTGGGTTTGGAAAGTCTGTCATAATACATTCTAGCACACAGTTTATTTCACCCTGTGCCATTGGTATGACAGCATTATTTTGCGGATGAACTTGGTCAATTGTAATAACTTTAAGGTCTTTGTCTTCTCTTTGTTCGTAAAACCTTGCTTGCCGTTCTACAAAGTTTCTAACCGCATTGATTGACCGCTTTAATTCGTTGGCTCTGTATATTCCTCTGACTGGTCCGTGATATCCTTCATAATCCAGATGGACTAGATAACTTGTATTTGGATTTAGCTGTTGGAGCTGAGCTTCCCATCCTGGGGCATATGGTATAACGAGTGAGTTATTTCGGCCGACTAGTTCAGGATGGCCACCCGTTAGTCTGTTTATAAGTCGCAGGGCGGTTGGAGTTGTAATGAGATACCATCTTCTTTTACCTCTTTGTCTGATGTAGTCTCCTCGTTGCTCAATATTGTAGAGCGGAAATAGGTTTGGTTGGTATTGGTCCATTGTATATAGATAGGCAGGATAAATTTTTTGAAAAATAATTATTTAATGCTTTACATATATATATACGATATGTTTAGATGTAAAATGCTTACCAAAAAAAAAATATTGAGGATTAATTTGACTTACTCAGTCGCTCTTCTAACTCCTGTATCTTCTTTTTGTATTCTTCTATATTTTGTTTGTATTGAACTAACATCTTTGCTTTGGCTCGCCGTTCTTCGTTTAGGCGGTCTTTATTGCGGTAATAGTATGCGAGAGCTTTCTCATTATTCCTTTTTCTCCTTTCGTCTCCTTCGTATATCTTTGGTCGTGGCATCTTATATATATGTAATATTATTTTTATAAATGTAAATAATTAATTTCTTTTAATTTGGTGCTATATAGCTTATTATGTTTGTGTAAATATTTCATCAAACTTACACGGTAATGTAGTATATTTTCTATGTAGTCTTTCCACAAATCTTCATTCAACGATGCTCCATTTATATAAGAATGATGCTCTTTCATATCAAATAAATCTTGAACAGTTTTGTTATTTTTATTCCACACAGATATCAAATGTTTTAATGCTTCCTTCTGCTCTTGTTTCAAATCTGGATTAGCTTCATTTACCCATTTTATGTATTTTTTGAATTTACTTTTACATTGCTTGATTGGGTTTTCGTGTATTTCAGTGTGTTCGGCTAGTCCATCTTGTCTTAATTCTTTATCACATTTGGGGCATTTGACTTTTTCTGCATTTCGTTTTCTGTCTGCTTCTCGTTTCTTTTGCTTTGCTTCTTCTCTTAATATCTTTTTTTTATTTTCGTGTATTTCTTTGATATGTTTATTCAAATAACCTCTGCTTAGTTCTTTATCGCATTGTGGGCATTTGATTTTTTCTTTACCTCTTTCTTTGTTGTATTCGTTTTTGTAAGCTTTTTGTTCAGGTGTTAATATTTGTTTATGTGTTTTCGCATATTCATTCTGGTATTTTTTACAACATTCCTTACAGTAGTTTCTATTAGCATATGAATTTTCGGGGGTTCTTACAACCTTACAATTTCTACATACCTTTAAGCATTCATCACACATTATATATGTATGTCCTTGTAATGATACCCGTCTGTATCATTTCTTGTCGCAATATTCGCAGTTCATTGTTTTTTATAAATAGTATATATATGTATAAATGAAAATTCCCAGAAAACATAATTGAAACTAAACGACACAAAAAGAAAAAGGTAATTTTTGATTTATGAGTAAATTGCGGACGATTTTGCCGTTTTTTTTAGCCAGCGGTAGGGCGGTGGGGCGGTCCCATTTTACCGCATTACCGCAAAAAATAAAATGACTGAAAGTCTGACCACATATGTAAAAATGGGGATTTATGCTGTTTTGGTTATTATATGAACGAATATGGCAAAAATGGCCTGCGATAGGGAAATTCAAAACGAAAAGGGGGGGGGGGAGCCTTTGGATCACTCCCCCTTTTCTTTCCCGTTTTTTAACGAAAAGACGTAGCAGATGTGAAGGAAAGGCAGGATGAGTTAGCAAGGATACATCGCAATGAACTATCCGATATCAAGGAACGACAAGAGCAAAAAGACAGAGAACTAAGGAGGGAGCAAAAACTCATAGAGGATTTACAATACGAACAGCAAAGGAACCAAAGATTGGCTATTATGCCACCGCCACAGCAGTATCAATATATCATGCCACAACAACAGGGACAACCACAAGCACCATATCTCCAACCAGTTGGAGATATTCCACAAGCACCACCATTTGGAGCACCACCACAAGCACCAGCCTTACCTAATTTAGGAGATGAAGCACCATTGAAAACGAAAGAGCAATATGAGGAAGAAAAAAAGCAAAAGCAGAAAGATATTGAAACACTAAAATTAGCAGGATATACAGATAAATTCATTAAAAAGATGAGTCTCAAAGACTTACAAAAAGCCAGTCAAGATATTCAGATGGCTATAGCCACAGCGACATCTTTAGAAGAACAGAAAAAGTTAGCAGAAGAATATAAAGAAAAACTTGAAAAGGAAAAAAAGAAAGCAGAAGAAAAGGGTAAGCATCTTGAAAATTTACAAATTAATCAATTTTTAATCTCTGGATTTTCAAAAACTTATCACCCAACCATTACCATAAAAGAGTTAGCACAGGCTTTAAAAAAGAGACTAGATAATGATGGTCATAACAAATTAAATTACAAAGACACTTCAAAGTGGATTATTAACATGATTAAAAGGTTTAATATTGATGTTGGAAGTGAGGTGAAAAACGTAAAAAGAAAAGTGGCGGATTATGCTAGATATGAAGAGTATATGGGTAATCTCCGACGTGTCGGAGATAGTGAGCAAAAAGGTAGTGGAGCGAAGACATTAAATGAATTAATTGATAAGGTATTTTCAATAGCGAAAATAAAAAAATACTTAGCACGCAAAGATTGGAGGCACACAATGAACAAACATGATTTTGTAAATACTCTAACTAACAAAATGACAATAGACCCAAATGTAGATAAGCAAGTTTCAGCGGATTTAAATGTTGATGAAGGGATGCCCCAACCGCTACCCCCATATCTCCAACGAGTTGGAGATATTCCACCAGAGCCAGCAGCGGATACGACTACACCGCCAGACCGAACACCACCAGAGGAGCCACAGCAACCAGAGCAACCCGATCTATTTCAACGCGTTGAAATAGATCTGGCAGAGTCAAAACCACAGCCAGAGCAAGTCCCATTACAAGGTGAGGGTCGCGGTTTAATGACTAATGAAATAGATGACATAATGAAAAAATATGGATGGTATCTCGGAGCGATAGCCAGTGATGAAATCTACAAACTAAATCCAGAAAAAAGAAAGCGATACGGATTTATTATGAATTTGGACAATCACAAACAATCAGGGTCTCATTGGATCTCCGTATGGATAAGTCTTGATAAAGACAGGAGTGTTGAAGTGTATGACCCATTAGCACTTTACCAACCAACGGAAGACTTTCAGCAACAAATGAAAAGGCTAATAGATAAAAGCCACCCCGATAGTTATTTATTGATGAAAGTCAATCAAGTAAAGCAACAATCCAACACCTCAGACACGTGCGGTTGGCATAGTATGAGATTTTTAATGGAGCGAGCGAAAGGCAACCGATTTAAGTTTAGTTCGGGTTTCACAGACTTAAAAGAAGAAGAAGCGGAAAAGTTGAAAGCACAGAATGGATATGGTAATTTTGATACTTTTATTTGAAATATTATTTGTATGATATATCATGGATTACAAAGGGGGCAGGTCAAGTGGTATCTATTACATAAATAGTAAAAACAGAATAACAGGCACAGATAGCGACTTTACACACGAAGTCAATTTGAAGGGGCTAGACAATCCAACACATTGTAAAATTCTTCATATCTATGTTCCAAAGTCGTATTACTCTGTGGCTTCACCATATAATACTTTTACTCTTAGCGAAGACGGGTATGAGGCTTTAATTACGATACCTGAGGGAAACTACACAATGAACAATCTAAAAAATAAGTTGTCGGAGGTGCTAACCGCAGACAGCCCTAATAATTATACTTATGTTGTATCCAGTAATAATACCAACATAGAACCAGAAGATGGCAAATTAACATTCAGTGTGTCAGAGAATAAAGGTATTCAACCGCGGTTTATATTTGATGCTGATACCCGTATTCACGAAGTAATGGGGTTTGATAGAAATTCCACATATTTCTTTGCTGATGATTTTATTAAATCGCCAAATGTAATTATTTTAACTGGTGAAAAGACTTTATACCTTCAATCGGACTTAGTTGGTGAAGGAGATAATCACGTGCTACAAGAAATATACACTGCCAACGAAATTCCTTTTGGTGCTGTTATATACGACGGAAGCGGGTCGGAGTATGGTAAGAAATTATCAACCAGTTCAAATAATGTATTTAGGTTTTACTTGACGGACGAAAACGATCAGGCTATAAATCTCAATGGTTTGGGAGTTGTTATGACTTTGTTGATTTACAGGGAGACTAATTATTTTAATTTATTTACATCCTTCTTCAATTTGTTAAAATCTAGGTAATTTAATTAATTTTTGATTTAATTATTTTTTTTCTATGAATATATTTGTGTATTAATCAACTTACACTACTGCCTAAAAATCAAAAACAAAATGCCAACTCAACACGGCGGAGAATTAGACTTCAGTAAGACTGATTATATCAGTGCTTCTTATCGTTTGAATAAACTTGCTCCACGTGAGGGCTCTGGAACCTTTGAGGTCACCACTGCTGGTGGGCAAGAACGATCATTTGACCTTATCAGTCGCCCGTTCAATCTCGCCCGCTCTTATTTGAGTTTTACTTATACTATGAGAGCAGCGGGCGCCAACACTTATTCAAGAATTTTTATGGACTGCCTTTCACAAATTAGCCAGATACAACTTCAGACCCGTAGCGGTGTTTATCTGTGCGACCTTAACCATCTCAGAATGGTAACTAAGATGCTCTGGAAACCAGAAATGAGTTTGAAGGATTTCCTTGACCTTCCTAACCACGGGGATGCTAGCGGATACGGATGTATGCTACAAAAGTGTAATGCTAACGGCTTGATTAACATTAGTGCCGTTGAAGCAACTAGAACGGCCTTTCGTGCGGCCGCTGATGGTAATAACGATGTTGCCGCCGCAACTCAGGGTCTATTGCGAGAGCCAGTGATTTCTGCTCGTCGTCATGATGATGCTGCTTTGACGACTGGAGTTGGAGCACTATCTGCCGTAAATGTTAATTACAATGAGGCGAAGTATCTTGTGGGAAGTGGAGCGAATGCCGCTTTGGCCGTTAATGTTAAAATTCCTTTGGGTATGATTATTAACACTATTTTTGCACTTGATAAGACTATTATGTTTCCAGAAATTTTGACTATGCGAATTGTGTGGGGTGCTACTGACAGAACCGGTTATACGGTGACAAATGGTGCCGCTACTTGTCTTAGCACTGCTTATCTTGCCGCGCTAAATGCTACCATGCCTATGGCTGTATCTGCTGATGTCACCAATCTTGCCTTGTTTCTTGCTGTTGAAACGAACCCTGATGTCATTCAATCAATCCAGCAGAAGATTGCTAGCCCCGAAGGCATGAACTTCAATATTGATTATCCCTATGTTTATAAGAATACTACACAAGCAAGCACAAGCCAAAACATTATTATGCGATTTGACAGAGGTCATGGTCGCCGTTTGAAGAAGATTTATCACTCTGTTTTTAACACAGAAGAAAGAAAGAACACAGCCTATGACAACGATAACCGAGCCGCCGCTAAGGTTGTCAATTTCTACACTACTCTGGATGGTTCCCGCCAGCAAGAATTCAACATTGACACAGCGAGCGAAGAAGACTATATGTACTTGAAGCCGAAGGTTGAGGGTTCGGCCTTGTTGAATAACGATGTGTATAAATACAATTGGTTCTGGGTTGATGCTTGGGATAATACCCGCCCGCTATGGAGCAAAGACCAAAATGAAATCAGTGGTTTAAGCCTTGATACTGAGCGACGATGGGAGTTTATTGCGACCACAGCGAATGCCGCCTACAACCACTACACCGTGGCAATCACTCAGCGAGAGGTTCAGGTTAAGGCAAATATGATTACGATCTCATAACTCCGCTAGTGAGGTAATATGTAATTATTAATTTTCTATAGTTAATTTATTTTTTTGATAATATAGCCCTACAATGACTACACACCAGCGAAATTTAATCGCACAAAATCCAGACGGCGAATTTATAAATGTCAGTGTTGGATACGATGGTAATATTGAAACAAATAATTCAAAAACCGCTTTTGGTGAAGCAGTAGTAGGTCAATTAACACCAGTATTACAGGAAATCTTTCCATATACCATTAATACTAGGATATGGACAAAAACAGAAACAAAATCGTCTGTGTCATTTTTGAATAATATGGCTGAATTGAAAACAACTGCTAATGCTACGGCAGATGCTGGATTAGTAAGTAAAAGGAGAATAAAATATAGAACTGGAATGGGTGTCCTCGCTCGCTTTACTGCTATATGGACAACGGATGATACAAAAGATTACTATTCATTTATTGGAATAGGAAATGATCTCGTTGATGGATTTTATTTTTACAAAAATCAAGCAGGAATGAATATCGCACATCTTAAAGGAGGTGTTGCAGTTTATATTGACCAAGAAGACTGGGACGACCCATGCAATGGGAATTTTGCTATGCCAGCCTTAGACTGGAGCAAAGGAAATGTATTTCAAATTCAATTTCAGTATCTTGGGTTTGGTGCTATTAAGTTTTCAATTGAAAATCCCATAACAGGATTATTTCAATTAGTTCATATGATTGAATATGCGAATGCTAATACTGGTGTAAGCCTGCGAAATACAACATTACCTTTTACGGCAGTCATGAGAAATGATGCAAAGACTGGAATACAAATTCTTAAAACGGCGAGTGCCAGTTTATTCATTGAAGGAACGAATACGATAAACACAAGTATAACAAACGAAGTGGAAGGAAGTAAAGCAGCAAACACCACTGAAAGTCCTATTATTAGTATAAGAAACAAAGCGGTATTTGATGCGGGAGGTGCTAATTTAGCAAATTATTCAAATGTTTATCCCACTTTGATAAGTATTACAAATGAAGATACTAAGTCAAATGTCGTCAGAATGGTATTAAATGGAACACTAACTGGAGCGGGTTTTGCAGATGTTGATTCTAAGTATTCAATTGTAGATACTGACACAAAGGCGAGTGCTATTGCAAACGGAACAACAATTTTTAAACTATATGTAAATTCTCAATCAACTCAACAAATCAATCTTAGAAACTATGATATATACCTATCACCGAGTGATGTATTGACTTTTACACAGAAGTCTGTCTCTGCTGGTGGAGGAGGAAATATCAATATTATTGCTAACTTCATAGAAGACCAATAAAGCAAAAAAATTTAATGAAAAGCGATGTGATATCTAGGTATTTTTTTACCGCATCTTTGTTATTAAAATAAGGTTGTTGAATTAAATATTCAAGATATGGTTTATCAATCTTAGCGACATCTTCAATTTTCATTTTTTTATACTTACCATATTGAAGATAAACATCGGTTTTTTCTATTTCTTCGCCGACCTTAGCCTTTATTTCGGTGATACCAGTCTCTTTTAAATCAGCAGTAGTAAAAGGAGTGCTTTCTTCCTCCATCATTTTTGATAATGTAGACTCCAACGGAATAACTACTTTCACATTGTCATCTCTTGGTTTATATTGCTCATAGAAAGAAACAATGTCGGGTTTAGTCCATTTAATAGTGGGTTTCTTAACTTCGCTGTCAATGTTCCATTTTTCAATTTCATTCAAGTAGTCCTGCTTGGTGCTTAGGTCTGTCATTGATATACTATTAATATTATTTTTTTATTAATTTTATTTAAGAGTATATAGTATGTTGTATATACTAAGCGGAGTAATGTTTAAAACAAAGAAAGAAATAATAGTATATATAAGAAATATTGTCAGCAAATATAAGCACAATGAAAAGTTAAATGAAAACGATAGTAATTTTATTAAGGGTATTATAATTAATCATCCTGATTATAAGACGAAATTTGAACATTTGATAAATTGTGAAATTGATGTTGAAAATAATGGATATGGTAGTAAGCACTTTCGTATAGGAGAAAAAGCATTTTCGTGGTATAATTGTATTAATTACATTGGGGTAAATAAAGAGAAACAAATGATGAGATACACCAAGACCAAATTTAATGATGCGTGTAGAAATACTATAAAAAATCAAATAGAAGAATATTTAAATAGAATGGTAATAGACATTTTCATTGAGCCGAAATATATATGTGAAATAACAAAAGAAATACACGATAGAAAAAACGTTCATGTTGACCATCACTTTGAAAAAATAAAGTTTAAAGAAATTACAGACCGATATTT
>WBZZ01000716.1:5000-10000 GCA_019918135.1 Paulinella micropora
GACGGCTATGATGGAATGCAGTCACCAATACGGACTAGAGGAAGATTAGTCCAATTTTTGACTGCACAGGAGCGATAAATCGCAAAAGAGCAACGAGCTACGCAGGAGGATAGCTTGAAGCAAAGGGATTTGGATTGGGGATGGGAAAAACCCAAGGCGCGGAAACATCGATGAACAGAGAACGATACCATGCCGCGAGCCCCGCATTCGATTGGTCGAAGGTGGCAGGTCCATCCGTTGTCCTCGATTTGAGATTTGAGCTTGTTGTATCGGTTGGTCTTGTAGGCTCGTGCGTCAAGGATGTTTTCCTCGACCGGGCACGTTAGCTCGATCAGAATACATATCTTGGTAGACAGTGACCAGACAACGATATCGGGGCGGAGGTCAGTGACACAAATGTGGACAGGAAAGGCTTGCTCAGAACCGGTGTATTGGGTTTGGAGTTGCCAATCGTTTGCAGTGTCAAGCAGGGATGGTCGATGAAATGACTGTCTCTTAGGCTTCTGCTCGCCCTCTTTCACAAACATAGACTTTGATTCATTTTGGTCTATAGGGGAGCGTTTGTTATGGCTCTCGATGTGTTTTTGAAGGGGAGCTTCAATAGTGCAGAGCACAGAGTCATGACGCCAGGTATAGCGGCCTTGTTTGAGGGCAACATGGCAACCGGAGAGGATGTGGCATAGATGTGCTTGACCAGAACAGAGGGCACACTTGTTGTTGGGAATGATTCCCACAGACGTCTAAGGTCGGGGGTAATAACCGAGTTTGTGCTTGCGTTGATGACCCAAGAGATTAAACGGGGATTACGGGTTCCGATGAGGCGAGCCCAGGAGAGGTCGAAGGGGCATGCGTCTTCAAAACGAAGGAAGCACCCTTGCATGGCTTTGTCCATGTCATGCACTGTGGTTGTCTCAAGTATTGTCTCAGCAGCTAATTCTAAAACCCTGTCGTTGCGGTCTGTGATGGAATGTTCTTTTGGGTAGCGACCATGGCCAAGTCCGAGATGATCGGATTGGCCTCGATGTTTGAATTCAAAATCAACTTGTGCCTCAAGCTTTTCGAGCACAGGCTCTGGTTTCCAGATAGTTCGAAATGTTTCGTGTTTCGTCAGGTTCATCGCATAAATGGACGAGAGGTGTTTATCTGGGCAGTACTTCAGCATTTGAGCACGGTTGATTTGAAGTCGCTGGTAAAAGAGACGATGGATTGGAGCTGTAGACCGAATTTCGAGCGTGGGCGGTAAAGGCAAGAGACCAGAGCTCTTTTGTAGATATTGGCCCATTTTTTGAGGAAGCGGGTCGCAATTTTCTCAAGGGTTTTGGCGAAAGATAAGCAGAGGTCATAAATGAGAAATGGCCAGGCAAGTGACTAGACAGCGTAGTGCTGGTATAGCCAAAATTTCATAAAGCCATTGATCGAGCAGCTATCGATGGCTTGCATAGAAAGAATGAACTTCTTTTGGATTGCTGCACGTTGTTCGTTTTCGCTGAGGTCATGGTAGACAATCCATCCGAGGTCTTTGAAAGGCTTGTCAGCGATGAAGTCAATCGGTTTGCCAGTAATAGTAAGGGCGGGGTCGAAGGGTGGGAACGAGATCGGCAATAATCGTTTGAGACCCTTATAGTCGTCGGCTTTAGTCCAGTATTTGAAAGCAAGGCTTTTGCATTTGGGCGGTTTCGCGGCCATTGTTCTGGACCATGACAGAAATTTGTCAATCATGTTGATGGACGATTGACAGTGTTTCGGGGATCGGCAGTGTAGTTTGAGGTCGTCAGCATAAGCAGCTTCGTGCACGATGACTTCATCTGTTGAGGTCTTATGCTTGAAATGATAACCTTTGTTTTTGGTCAAGGATGATAGGAGGTCAAGGAGTAGGTTGAAAACTATGTTGAAAAGGAGAGGAGAAATGCAGCATCCTTGAAAAACGCCAACAGCAAAAACAAAGGGTTCTGATGACCAATCTTTCCCTTCGATTGTGGCTACTAAGAGTTCGTAGTATAAAAAGATTATGCGAGCAAACATAGGGGGCACGTGGTACCACCAGAGAGCGAACTGGATCAAGTTGTGGTTTACGCTTCCAAAAGCGTTTTGTAGGTCAATCCATGCTATGACCAGTTGGCGATAGTGATCTTTTGCATTTCTGATGGTAGCTTTTGTAGTAGCAATGTGCTCGGGGCATCCTGCAACGTTACGGAGGAAACCTTTTTGTTTTGCTCTGTCAAAGTACTTGTTATCTAGCAAAAAACTCTCTAGGCGTTTTGACCACAAAGAGAAAAATACCTTACCCGAGCAGCTTGTCAGAGCAATCGGACGATAGTTTGAGGCCTGAAGTGGATCGCCGTCCTTATGAAGGAGGGAGATAGCAGCTTGGGCCCAGCTATTAGCTACATCCGTTGTCCAACACTTGACAATGAGTTTGTGTAAGAAAAGTAAAGCGGTGGGAAGTCTCTTGTAAACAAGGTAGCTAATACCATCTCTGCCAGGGGCTGCACCATTACGCTTGGCAAACACAGATCTTTTGGTTTCCAAGAAGGACGGTGGCTTGAGGTCAAAGGGGACAGTTGGTAGAGGCGGGCGATTCATTTCAGGTAAGGGCACGTAGGTTTGTTCACGATTAGCGTCTTTGTATAGGTTGGGAAAGTAGGAGTCACAGTTTTCTTTGGATAGGGAGGAAGTGGTTTGGGTTGAGGGGGGACGAAACAGATTTTTGGCAAACTTATGAGGGTCAGTTCGGAAGCGTGTATTTGCTTGTCGTTGAGCGGAGCTTAAAGTTGCTCCCTTGAGACGACGGCGGAGGCGGTTTCCGGTCTTCAATAATACTCGCCAAGTTTTTTGCAGGCTTTTTGCAACAGCAGCTGGAATTGAACCTGCCCTTTTGAGATCTCGCAGATGTCTCTTTTGGATCAGTTTTTGTTGTCGGTTCTGCGTGAGTTCTGTTTGGAGCCGGATTACGAGGCGGTTTTTTCGCTCATGAGTTTGTTCTTGTGTTTTTGTTACCCGTTGTGATATGAAGTCGTAGAGATATCTTTCAAATTTCGCTACTGCTTCGTCACATGACAGGCATTTGATGAGAGAGGAGGGGAGGATGAGAGGGAGTGCGGATTGGAGTTCTTCTTCAATGCCTTTCCATTCGCTTGGTGTTGATGGCAATACCAGGCGTTTTCTTCTTTCGGTTGGTTCTTTCGGGGCACTTCTTGTCCGATGGACGAAATGGGAGTATGTCTCGGCGTCAACACAGTGGGTGGAATCCAGGTTGATAATGCCGGGTTGCGACTTGTAGTCCGGATGGACGTGCGCTTTTGGGCTCTTCTTTTCGAGGAGGCCCGAAAGGTCTTCGTAAGGGTGAACATGAGCAAAATCTTCTCCAGGGGGTTCAGGCGGCGCAGAGCACGCACTGGGAGGGTGACGGCGGCCACTCCGGAGGGAATAGCGGTGCGTCGGTAGGTTTTCGCATGTAGTTTTTGTAACTTACGGCTTAACTTAGGGGAAGCAAGCCTCTTCGTTTAAGCCAGGGTTGTCAGCCCAAGAAGAAAAAGGAGAAAGGTTTGGAGATAGATAGATAGATAGATAGATAGATAGATAGATAGATAGATAGATAGATAGATAGATAGATAGATGTACATACATACGTACGTACATACACGCATGTAGGTATGTATGCCCTATCTATCTATCTATCTATCTATCTATCTATCTATCTATCTATCTATCTATCTATCTATTATATATATCTTATCTATCTACCTATCTATCTGTCTGTCTGTCTGTCTCATCTTCTCGCTACCCGTATTCTCTGTCTGTCTATCTGTCTGTCTATCTATCTATCTATCCGTCTGTCTGTCTATCTCAATACAAGCGTTAGGGTTTTGGAGTTAGAGTTAGTATGATGTATGCATGTATGTATGTGTGTGTCTTTGTGTATATGTGTGTGTGTGTGTGTGTGTGAGAGAGAGAGAGAGAGAGAGAGAGAGAGAGAGAGAGAGAGAGATAGCGCGAGAGAGAATATGTATGTGTATGCCATGTCGTCGGCTGTATAGCGCAGAGCTTCATAGCCACATACACATACCTCAATTCAACACATACAAACCTCAATTGAAGTGTTAGTGTTGGTGTTAGGGTTAATATGTATGCATCCATGTATATGTGTGTATGCCATCTTATCGGTAGCCTTGCGCAGTGCGGCATGGCCACATACACATAACTTCAATTGAACACGTACACATATCTCAATTGAATTGCTAGCGTTAGGGTTAGGGTGAGTTTGTATGTATCCATGTATATGTGTGTACGTAATCTTGTCAGTAGCTGCAGCGCAGCGCTGCATAGCCACATACACATATCTCAATTGAACACATACACATATCTCAATTGAAGTGTCAGGGTTAGGGTTAGGGTTAGGATTTGTATATATATGTATGCATGCAGGTAGATTCGTGCCACCTTGCTGTGGCCGTAGCGCAGCGCTTGCATATCCACATGCACATATATCTCAATTGAAGTGTTTGGATTAGAGTTGGGGTTAGTATATCATGTGTGCATATCTATCTCTCTATCTATCTATCTATCTATCTATCTATCTATCTATCTATCTATCTATCTATCCATCCATCCATCCATCCATCCATCTATCTATCTATCTGGTCTTATGTGTAGGCCCCACCTTGTTTGTGGCCGTAGCGCAGCGCTTCATAGCCACATACACATACCTTGAAGTGTTGGGGTGAGAGTTAGGGTTAGTATCTAATGTAGCCACATACACATATCTCGATTTAAGTGTTGGGGTTTGACTTAGGGTTAGCGTATAATGTAACCACATACACATATCTCAATTGAAGTGTTGGGGTTAGAGTTAGGGTTAGCATATAATGTAAGCACATACACATATCTCAATTGAAGTGTTGGGGTTAGACTTAGGGTTAGCATATAATGTAGCCATATACACCTTTCTCAATTGAAGTGTTGCGGTCAGAGTTAGGGTTAGTGTATAGGGCCACCTTGTC
>WBZZ01000716.1:17500-25000 GCA_019918135.1 Paulinella micropora
CACATTCGATCATCCTGAATAAGCAAAAAAAACTATTAGAGGACAAGGGCCTCGATCCATTCTCTCACGCTTGCAAAGCGAGTATTCTGCCAGATGAACCAGTCCCCCTTTATGTAAATAAATTCTGGAAAATTTCGTGATCTAGCTGAAATTGAAGCTCCAAGCGGTATTTATCTAGCGTGGGGTGCATTCCGGAGCGGCCGGATTGTTAATAATAAAGTTCCTCCCAAAAAGTCTCTTTGCCTTTGCCTTTGCGATTGCCTTTGCCTTTGATTTAATGAAGTTACTTTTACAAGTGGCCTCTGGTCATCCATACAAATCGTTAGCTCGAAGGTCATTGATTTAACTAAGACGATGACCCTTATAATATTAATATTATTAAAAAGTAGCGTTGTAATATATTAAAGTAATAATAATAACTTCTTCTTCTTCTTCTTCTTCTTCTTCTTCTTCTTCTTCTTCTTCTTCTTCTTCTTCTTCTTCTTCTTCTTCTTCTTCTTCTTCGTTTTTATTGAGAGAACAATTTTACAATTGGACTCAGGGAACGTCCACGTGAAAAGTATAGTTATTAAGTCATACCTTTATCTAAGGTGGAAACCTAGTTATTAAATCGAGCGTATTAAGGGAATGAAAGTATGGGGGTTGATAGTATTAACATTAGGTCGCTTGGTATTAATGTTATTAATATTAATGTTTATGTTTGGATATGTTGCGCGATATGTAGCTTATGTTATGATATGGGTGTACGTTGTTTTTAAGTGAGACCAAAAAGTCTCTCTCTCTCTCTCCCTCTCTTTTCTCTCTCTCTCTCTCTCTCTCTCTCTCTCTCTCTCTCTCTCTCTCTCTCTTTCTTTCTCTCGATCTCGCTAAGCCCCATACGCACCCCTTATACTGGACTTGCGCGAGTACATGCCGACTAAGTACTCAATACATAACCCAGTGTTACATATTCTACCCTGTATTCCTTATACATTCACTACCTCAACATAATACTATTTTAAAATTTCTGATTTTTCTTCTTCAGCTTCTCCTGATTCTTATTCTCTTCTTTCCTCTCCTTCTCCTCTTCCTTTTGCTTCTTCTTCTTCTTCTTCTTCTTCTTCTTCTTCTTCTTCTTCTTCTTCTTCTTCTTCTTCTTCTTCTTCTTCTTCTTCTTCTTCTTCTTCTTCTTCTTCTTCTTATTTTCTTCTTCTTCTTCTTCTTCTTCTTCTTCTTCTTCTTCTTCTTCTTCTTCGTCTCTTTGCCTTTGCCTTTAGTTTAATGAAGTTACTTTTACAAGTGACATCTGGTCATCCATACAAATCGACAGCCCTCTTCTTCTTCTTCTTCTTCTTCTTCTTCTTCTTCTTCTTCTTCTTCTTCTTCTTCTTCGATTCTTGGATTCTTGGATTCTTTTTATGTAGAGAGATAATTGTACAATTATAACTCATGGAGTAACTGCTAACAGCTATTGCCTACAGCAAATCGCTGGACGAGGCAGTGACCAGTGTCTGGGGTTGTAGTAATTAATATATTTAAGTTTCAAGTCCGGCGTTACGAGCCTGATTAATTAATAAGTATTGCTTAAGTTGAGTGTATGTATGGATGCGTTTCGATGCATACCCTGTATGTGTATAGGTTATAGATGTATTCTTATTTTTCTTTGCCTTTGCCTTTAACTTAATGAAGTTACTTTTTACAAGTGACCTCTGGTCATCCATACAAATCGTGAGCCCCAAGGCTATTGATTTAATTAAGACGATGACCCTTATATTAATAATATTATTAAAGAAGTGTTGTAATATATTAAAATAGTAGTAGTAGTAGTAGTAGTAGTAGTAATAATAATAATAATAATAATAATAATAGTGCTTCTCTGTCAATGGCTGATGCATTTCTGCACATGCGCCTCCATCGTCTCACCCGTGAGGGGAGTACGAAGAATTGACGATAAGCTCTAATGACACCCCCGCAAGGGCAGTTCCAACACTTCCAGACGGGCCGGTATGTTCAATGAAAATACTGGTCCAGAAATAGACCGGTATGTTCAATGAAAATACTGGTGGCACCGACGGAAATCGAACTGGCGACAGGGCCCAGATGGTAGAACTTGACCACTGGGCTATCACGGTGTCCATAATAATAATAATAATAATAATAATAATAATAATAATAATAATAATAATAATAATAATAATAATAATAATAATAGTGCTTCTCTGTCAATGGCTGATGCATTTCTGCACATGCGCCTCCATCGTCTCACCCGTGAGGGGAGTACGAAGAATTGACGATAAGCTCTAATGACACCCCCGCAGGGGCAGTTCCAACACTTCCAGACGGGCCGGTATGTTCAATGAAAATACTGGTCCAGAAATAGACCGGTATGTTCAATGAAAATACTGGTGGCACCGACGGGAATCGAACTGGCGACAGGGCCCAGATGGTAGAACTTGACCACTGGGCTATCACGGTGTCCACTAATAATAATAATAATAATAATAATAATAATAATAATAATAATAATACTATATCTGAGGCGTACTGATGCAGCAAATGGCATATCCTCAACGGACATAAGCCTCCAATACCCTTGTTCGAGGTCCTCCACCCCCCCGTGTCAGTCTCTCGCCTGATGATCGGGGCCACCGATGGAGCTCCTGAGGGCAAGACTGCACTAAGCCGAGGTTATTCCGCAGTCCCAGCAACCTCTTGCAAGACGTCACCGAATGTGCAAGTGCATACACCAAGCGCGGTTGCTAGAGCTGCCTCGAAACCCCACCCATAACAATCTGGTGTCTGCTGGGTCCCGGGCTATCAACCAGCATATGCGGAGTTTAAGATCTTTTACGCGCGCAACGACCCTCCTCCACAGCATCTACCACCAAAGGGTTATGAGTTGGCGTCACAGTTTAACGCCTTGAGGCCATTGGGCTGAATAATAATAATAATAATAATAATAATAATAATAATAATAATAATAATAATAATAATAATCATAATAATAGGCTTCCTCAGACTATAGCATCAGATCCAAATCCTGGACATGTGCCTCCATCGGGTCACCGGGGTCAGCCGATCCCAACGCATTGTCAGAACACCAAACAGACATAGCAGCAACAGCAACAGCAGGGGCAGATGGGGGCTGTGAAGTGCATGAAGAGCTAGATACGAGGGTGTTAGCTGAAGAGAAGAACTCGGAGACACTACGCTGCGCTCCCGAACCCCTCTCTCTAGCCAGGACGTCCACACTGCGCGGACGGCCGCGCCGCGCAACATCAACGTCACTTGGGGGAGAGGGTGGGACAGAATCTGATGGAACCTCAGTGAGGTCAATCACCTCCTCGCCCCCATCCTCCACCCCAAGCTCCTCCCTTTTACCCTCCCTAGCAGACCAACACTCAGACACATGTGATCCAAACAACACATCCAACTTTGGAGGGGGACGCAACGCTGTAACCCCTAACAACGCACCAAGCCTAAAGTTACTGCGGAAGCGCGACTTCCCCTGAAAAAGCTTACAAAACAATCGTGATTGATCCACAGGCGACATATCATCCCAACCCTGCCGCACAGAGCCCTCCCGCTCCCGCCCAAGCAACACATCCTCCACCACAACCTCACCGCCTACGACCTCACCACCCTCCTCACTCCCTCCATCCCCCTCAGCACCCCCCACAGCCATGCCACCGAGCCTCTGCATACTCAGCAACAGCTGCTTACGTCTCGCCTCATGCATGGGGCAATCCCATAAGAAGTGCGCAAGGGACTCATTGACATCATCATGACAACAGAAGCAGCGAGGGGACATGCCACTGACCAACTTGCTGCGGTACAACCGAAGGCGGTTGTTGCAGCTGAGCAACCTTCTCCGAAGCAGATTATAATGCGCATCATCAAGGGCTACCCATCTTGGGAACTCCTTAGTTCCAAAGACTTGTCTTAGGATGACTCGCAGGCCATCAGTAAGATCGCTGCCTGCCTCTCGCTTGTCCCACATCAGTTGCTGCACCATCTTGACGTCCTGCTGAAGGGCCCACTTGTCCACAGTCGAACTCCAACCCTCGAGGTCCTTCTCTGAGCTATTTAGGAGCTCCTGAAGCCCTTGTTGTAGATCCATTGAGTCCCTGATAGCGCCTTCGGCCTCCGCAGTCCAGTCGGATTTGACTTGAGATGCGATGACAGGAAATCGCTCCTCCGGTAGAACACGCAGCCGTCCATAGAACTTCAGTTGCGCCGCCCGCCGCAAACGCTCCGCACTCAAAGAGCGCGCCAGAAAGAGTGTAATCCACTTGCTTGTCTTAGGGCTGATGCCGAGAATCATCCTCATGGGGCGCAGCATTGCTGCCTCCAGCTTGGTGAGCTGCGATACGGGGGCACGCCAGACATCGAAGGCGTACTTCAGCTTGGCTCCCACAAGTTGATTCCAGCACATGAGACGATACCTAGCTTGTATCTCACCTGCACACCACAAAGAGTACCAACCTGCGGTGGCGACTTCAGTCGCGTAGCCCGCAGGGCCTGCTCCTTCCACTTCAGGTCGTCGGTGATAACCACTCCCAGGTACTTGTACTGACTGGTGACACAAAGCTTCTGGCCGCGAAACCACACCACGGGCTCACCTCGCTCCCTGATACTTGGTCGCTTCGCCTTGCTCGATGTGTAAATGGGCATGATTTCCGTCTTGCCGGGCTTCAAGTTGACTTCCAGCCGGTAATCTTCCGCGAACTTGGCCACAACATTGACCATCTTCTGGAGCTCGGTGCGACTGTGAGCGATGAGGGCCACGTCGTCCGCGTATAGAAGTGCCTTGATGTCGTTCAGCCGCTTCACATCCGTGATCTTGAGGGCACTCGCCAGCCGATCACACAGCTCATCCATAAAGACGTTGAAGAGTGTGGGAGAGAGAGGGGACCCCTGTTGGACGCCTACACCCTCCAGTACTTCGGGGGTGAGTGCTCCATCAACTAGCACTTGCGACGAAGTCTGCTCGTAGCACCTGCGTAGCGTGCGCCAGAACTTGCCCCTTACACCCAGCTTCCAGAGCTTCTCAAATAGGCCATCTCTCCAAACAGACGGGAAAGCCTTGCGTAGATCGACGAACAGGACATACGACTCCCGCTTCTGCTGCTGACGCCCTTTCAACCTCTGCCAAAGGGTAAAGACCTGATCCGTAGTGCGACGCCCCGGGCGGAAGCCTCCCTGCTCTGGACGTAGCTTATCCGGGCCATCCACGAAGAGCTTTAGACGAGTAGCTAATAAGGACAGATACAGCTTACCAAGGCAACTAATAATCGAGATATCCCTCCAGTTGTCAGGATCCGTAGGATCCCCACCCTTGGGGATATTGACGATGATTCCCTTGCCCCAAGCTTTTGGAGTCCTCTCGGCTTCTCGAATCCAGTTGAAGTACTGCGTTAAGTAGCCATTGATGTAGGCGCCGCCATACTTGAGCATCTCGTTCTTCACTTTGTCCTCGCCACAAGCTTTGTGGTTATTCATGGCACGTTGCCTTGCAAGGACCTCCTCTTGCGTGAACGGCTTGTCCAGCTCTTCGCAAGTGTCTTCACCTACTTCGTGCTCCTTCATAGCCCGGGCCACCTCATCTCTGAAGCGATCGTTCCAGTGGAACTGCCGCTTAGCTTCGGCTTCCTCCCACTCCAGCGAGCCTGCTTCTGCACAGCACTCCACCACAACAGCCGCACTTGCCGGATTTTCCCGTGGCTTCACCGAATTTTTCCGAAATTCCTCCCACCGAGCGACCTTTTCCGGCAGCGTACACGCCAGTGAGCCATCCTCCCTTTGCACTGGCGCGGAGACCTTCGTTCTGCGTGCCCCGCCAACCCGCTTCGCGAGTAGCCAAAAGCGCTTTGAGGATTGCTCGCGTTGACATTTGACCGCTTCTTCCTGCACTTGCTTGAAGGAGGCGGACTTCTTGGCCCGAGTTGCCTTCCGAATTTGCTTGCGGAGCCGTAGCCAATTCAGACGGGCTTCCGCATTCGATTCATCCCTCCTGTATGCTGCGTAGGCCTCCCGGCGCTGTTGAATGAGCTCCTTTAGCTCCCCGTCGAACCAATTGTTGGTGAAACAGGGTCGTATACATCTGGAGCCAAGGACCCGGTGCGCCGCCATTCGGAAGGACTGCGCCACTCGCTCGGTGACGTCATCTACCACCCGTTGGCTGTCGGCACCACCCGATAGGTCAAGCTCAGGCAGCTGATGCACTCCAAGCTTCTGTAGGCAATGCTGGAATACGTCATCGAACTTGTCGCGTAGATAATCCAGCGCTTGCTTCGCAGCGTGATCATTACCCGAGACACCAGCACCAATAAACTTATCAACACGAAAGGACCTGTAAGGTTTCGCAGCCCGCTTTGGTCGGCGCTGGCCGCTCCACGTCAGTTCGGCCCATACTGCCTTGTGGTCCGTATCAAGATCATCTTCGCATACTCCGAACTTTGCTCCAGATGCCAAGCCAGGCGACGCGCAGATGTAATCGAGGAGGTGCTTGCCTGTGCCCATGCCGCGCTGCTCACGCCGGGACCACCAGTAGGACCCTTCCACTGGGCACGAGAAGCCGCTCAGATTTCGCAGGCCCGTAGCGACGAGGACAGCCGCGAGTCTCTTGCCGTTCTCCGAACGTACCGGTGCTCCCTTATCATCGACCTCCCCGTGCTGACCGACGATGCCCTCCTCTTTTCGGCTGCATGCCGGCCCGAGCTTCGCGTTGGCATCCGCCACCGTGACCACAAGACCTTTGGCTCCAAAAAAAGCTATAGCTGCCTGCCAGGCCGCATACGCCTCTGACGACTCTTCTTCCTGCGTTTCCTGGGGAAAGTAGCCGTTGCCCACATAGATATCCTGAGCGCCAGTAACACCCGAGGCGATACGCAGCCACACTTGCTGCCGGTGGTCGACGGGGGCTGACACCAGGTTGCAATACGGACCAAGGAAGTTAGCCACCGCGAATAGAACCCCACCCTTGCAGCGATTTTTCTCGCTGACCTCCGCAGGTTTTCCAAAAATCCGGAATCCATCCAGGCTGCATTTGGAAGTTGCTTCTTGCCCATGCGGTGCTCCTGAGCCCCAATGACTAGCCAGCCCTCGTGCTTGTAGAATGATGCCCATTCCGCCGTGCCTACGTTGTCGTATCCCGTTTTACCCTGCCAGTTGTGACTCGCGACGAGTAGCTTGAAGCCGGTATCGAACTGCTTGGAGCGGTGCTTCTTGGCTCGTTTCCGGACCCGACGGCCGCGCTTGGCTTCCGCCCTCGTGCTGCCCCCCTCTGCAGGTGCTTGCGCAGGTTGGTCCCCCACTGCACTGGCCGCCGAATGCAGGGGCACCACATGCACATCAGCACACTCAGACACACACTTAGGTGCATCGGCAGCCAATGCCGAAGACACCACCTGCACATCATCAACACATTCTTCATGCAGAGGCAAGACGCGATATCCCGTCGCAGCTTCCTCCTTCCGGACCGCCGCTTCGCCACGCAGATGGATGCGAATAAGCCTTCGG
>WBZZ01000716.1:45000-67500 GCA_019918135.1 Paulinella micropora
TATCTATATCTATATCTGTATCTATATCTGTATCTATATCTATATCTATATCGATATCTATTTATATATATCTATATCTATATCTATATCTATATCTATATCTACATATATTTTTATATCTTTATCTTTATCTATATCCATGTCCATATCCATATCATCCATATCCATATCCATATCAATCATGCTCCATATCTGTTTCTATTTCGATAGGATGGGGCGCGTATTTTGTCCAACACGGTCCTGACCGCCGCGGCCGAGTCGTTGGCTGCGCGTGCCAATAGATAACAGACAGGCAGATAGACAGACAGACAGACGGACAGACGGACAGCCGTTGGCCACGCGGGCCGACGGATCTACTCTCTCTCTCTCTCTCTCTCTCTCTCTCTCTCCTTCCATTTCTACTCTTACGCTTCCTAGTAGTACTCATCCGTACGAGTGGCAAGTATTAATTTTTTCAATCAAGTCAAGCAATGTCTGCGTATAAAAAGAAACTGCCTCAAACCGGCTTTCTGAGTCAGATTCGTCACAGTTCGGGCTGCCGAAAGATTGCTATTTGACTAGTCAGAAAAATGTATATTTAAGGCAGTTAGACCGTCCGCTGATCTGAGTATTAATATCACTTTTTTTTTCAAAAGTTTTTTTTTTTTTTTTTTTTTTTCCACGTTGCTGTAACAACCCCAAAGTCTGTCTATCCTGAATTCTATTAGTATTCATTCATTAATCACTGCCTTAAATCTTTACTATCAGTTGCCTGAGAAAGGCTAACAGATGATTTCGTGACCAGTCTTTTTACGTCTCAGCTGCCTCGGACTGAATCATTGCCGGCCGGGACAAATTAATTAGATCCTACCTAGTCCACTACAGCATAACAGTACAGTCACTGTATCTTTACTCCTCAGATTACTACGTGACTTAATATTAATAATAAAATCACTGAGGAACTAGTAACTTGAATTTATAATACTATACGAAATGGAATCTGTCAAACTTATTTTCCACCCTACCACGGTAATTTATCGCCTAAGGTGCACAGGCTGGAAAACTGTTTCCCTTTTTACAGAAGCAATTTCCCTTTTTACTCATATCAACTCGTAATATTCTCACTTTAGCCGTACTACCAACGCTTCCATTTTAATGCAACCATATCCGTAACCACACAACCAAACCAACCTAAACTAGTTTTGCAACACGACTTCCGTCTCGCTGGCAACCTTCGTCGTGAGCGGCATACCGCACAAACCGACCTTGGCACCTCAGCAAACACAGGCTATATGTTTGATCATGCTGAGAAAGGCCGAATACCTCGCAGCAATGCAAAATCTCAATGAAATAACCTTAAACAGGAAAGGTCACGGTTGAGTGTGAGTTTGGATACAACCCCAAGGGATAAATACACAACGAACTCTTATTAAAAGTCTCTATGGCTGCAAAAAGCCCTAAATCCTGAGAGTAGGTGAAATACCAGTAAATAGCTGAGAGGTCACTTCGTTTATTTAACGTAGGTTTCTACTTGTTTGCAGACTTAGTTGCAACGTAAGATTGTAGGTGACCGTAGATTGTGAGTTGGTTTCGTGTAAGTTGAATAAGTTGTAGCACTTGAAGGAGGGCTTCAAGTACAAGTTATTTCTTCAAGTAAAAAGTCCTGAACTTTCATTTGGGAAAGTCTTTCGGAGCCAAATGGCTGCGCACGCAGTGCACGGCAATTATCATTTTTATGTTCTCTTGACAGTGTTCCCAAAATTCACCGTAATTTGTGGTTTTCGGGAAATCAGGGGAAAAGGCAATGGAGAAGGGGAAAACGGCAATTGCTGTAAAAACTTTGATTAAATCGTTTGAAGTCATTCCTGGACGAAATCGAAAGCTAGTTAGTGAAGTCGAAACATCGTGCAGAGGAGAATCTAACGGGCAGGTCAAAAACAGTAAAATGTCATCGGTAGTGGTTTTGGCCGGGCCGGTCGTTTAAAAGTGCTCAGCCTGATATGAGGAGCACTTTTACAAATTTGCAGGAGTAGTAGGATGTTGCGTGGTTCAATCAGTGCAATTTCCAACTGGCGGCCACCAGTACCAGAAAATATTGTATCAGTGGTAACTTAGTCACAGTGACTACTAGGAATAATTACTAAATATATATTGTCAAGAATAGTCATTTAATAACAGGGGTTTACCAGATCTCGAGTGACCGTGCTCACCCCTTTGCCAAAGATTAAGACGGTAAGTGCAGGTTCAAGTTAAGTTTGAGTTTGAGTGTTAAGAATAAGGTTAATGAGGTTTCCGAGTACCCCCTGGCACAGATAGCACTGCATGACGGTAAGCTTTGTTGCATAGTAGTTATTAATAGTATACAGACTGGGTTTGCTCATGATGTTGTTTTCTCTGTTTAGGACACAACGGTCTTTTTGTTTGTTCGTGTTGAGTAGCCTTTGGAGTCTCACGAGTATCATCTTGTTTCAGTTGTATGTTGTTGAAAATGGGTTTGTTGTCAACGCGGGCGGCACAGAGACTGTCCCGGATATAGTATAGTAAGTTAATAGCATATGATCCTGTCCTCTGTATCAGTGCGAATTGTTTTCCATTGTATTAATATAATATTTTTGTGTTACACTTGCATTTCGTGACTCTCTTTACTCACTCTTTCAGTTGCACCTTCATTTTCAAACGTTCTACTACTGAGCTTTAGCTGTTTTTATTCTATGCCTTTACTAATATATGAAACTATCAACTGCTTATCCTTGTAAAATTATCTTATATTAAATTAATACTATCATTATTTTGATTTTCATTTACTTCAGCGCTTCTGCATATCTATTGTAATGCTAAGTACTATCCAAACTTATCAATGATGCGGCAGTATTTTGGAATTTTTTTCCTCTTGTCTTTCTTGTGAGAAGTTATCTCTTCGATCTGTTTCATATCTTACCGTGGCAGCGTTCTACTAAGTTAGTTATCTTATTTCTTTTCTGTGACTGCTTCTCTCCTTCCTCTTTTTATTTTGATTCTTGAAAGTTACTGTTTTTGTGCCATCCTGATCATGATATTAATACAAGAAATTATTGTTTCCTAGAAAATTCACTTCATATAACTTCACGCGTTTCTTGTCTCATCTGCGAGCCAGTATTCAACATTTCACAACTTCAATCGTCGTGCTTGCTTTGCCTTCTGTGTTCTCTTTTTACTTCATCTTCAGGCTTTGTTTTCATGTATTTTCTTGGTTTCAAGTGTCGGTTTTATTTCATTTTTGTTGGGCCGTAAGTCGTTTTGTGTTGACGTATTTCTGGAAATTTTGCAATGCACCAGTCTAGTTCTATTAATATCTGTCAATTATGACACTATTAATAATTTTCAGTTATAGTATTTCGTTGCACGTGTTTAATGTTTACTTGTTACTTTTCAAGATTTAGTATTGACGTATGTGGCATAGAAAATTCACAGAAAATAGTACTAACCTTCACTTCTAAAGTAGAAAGGCCCGGAAGTCAGGAATGAACCCAAACAACAAGCCAAAGGGAAAAACCGCTGAAAACGGAGCCTGCGGTGCTCCCTTTGACACGGGTCAACTGACCGTGGCACGATGCGTTACGTCCGTAACCCGGAAGGCTGCACAAATGCCAAAACTTATCACAGTTGAACAACAACACAAGTGCAATTTCCCTTATTTAGCCATAAATTCTCAGTCACGGGAAAAACTGCAAAATTTCACGGAATTTCCATGAAAATAATACATATCTTTAAACTGTTACTACAATCGTCGCAATAAAAGGATCGGGTCACTGAGACGCTATTATAGTAATATGGGAGATTAACCCATTAGGATGCTACAACTTGGTGTAACCGTGGCATACATCCTGATAACCTCTCCCACTCCGGTGAACGGTTAAGTGTAAAATATAGGCACGGATTTGAGGCCGTATGGGGTTTCAGCTTCCCGGCTTCCATATCCCTTTATCCTAATACAACATTAAAACCGGAAGTATTGTTCCAAACCGGAAATGTAATAAGAATTCATCTTATAAAACATTTAACAACAAGGAATCACTCGTAAGACTTTCCACTGAGTCCGGCTAGGACCTGGTCAGTGGACCTAGTCCTGGACCACCGGAGACTCGGACTGGCAAGAGTCCGGCGGCTCCGGCTGCGATATTATGTAATAATGAATTATCATTTCTTGCACCAGTAGTTGTAGTAAATATAGCAAAATCAACCATTTTCACGTCACACACGAGATAATTTTTTCTTTCAACTGTAATTCTAATCAAAATTTTCTTTCTAGCATCTAGGGTACATCAATCTAAAATAGAATCGCCAACTAACCAACAATTTTCAATCTGCAGAATCACCAACCAAAATCGACATTCTCCTGCTAAACAGACGTTCCATGAGTATGATATCCAGAGGAGCGCCACGGTGTGAACCTGGCATTTCATTTCAACTAGCTAACTGTCATAATTGCCATGATGTCAGTAGTCTGAATGTGCACGAATCTGTCGACGCCTTGCCGACTGTGAAGTGAAAGTTGAACTTTATTTGGAATTTCATTGAGAAAAATAGTCTATTCTTACTCTTGAACCGAAGGGCAGATTCAGTCAAGAGTGGACGACAGGGGATACCTTGGGGGGGGGGGGGGGAGAGTAATTGGATACAGAATGGATTCCAATGTTAGTAACGTTTTTGCAAGAAACCACTATTCTTTCCACTGAAGAGAACTGCAAGATTTTCTAACTGGTCGCACGGAGGGCCGCGTTATGTTCGTTTCGATACGGATACAAAGGAAACAGCCATCATGCACTGAGCAACAGACTTATGCCCACGGAAACATCACAGTGGTTCCACTGTGTGAATCCTCCGGCTTCAGAGAAAAGTCGTGTCCTTGTCACTTTCATCCAGTGATCAGTGAAGAATGGATTCCATTATCAGCAACACTCACCACAGCGGTTGCACTGTTCGCAATCTCCAGGATCAGGATCGGAGAGTCGTTTGACTTCTCGTCACTTTTAAGACTAATCGTTCCGTGAGGCAAGCAGCAGCGGCGATTATTACATCTTTTCTTTTTCTTTACGTGAAAGAATAAGCAGAGAACCACCAACCAATAACAGTCTACTCAACAATCTTCCTCTGCTTGAAGATCTTCAGGACTTTCTTCACCTTCCTCGATGGTCATCAAAGGTGCGTTAAGGTCTAGGATACATTCCAGTTCTTCTGTTACATAGTCTGCAGGCGCCTTCTCGCAGGTTCCATTCAAATATGGGAGGAAGGGGACCAAGGGGAACAAGTACTGGAAGAGGCGGTGATTGTTGCTGTTGCTTTCCTGGCAAACTTCCAGACGCGATTGCCGCAAGGCTGGGCTTGCGTGGACTTGTGGAGAGGAAAGGGCAAGAGGACTGGTGGCGGCCAGCAAGGAACGACCAAGCCCGACTGTCACACCGACGCACATAAGGCTGGGGGCAATCCGAAGGGTGCTCAAGGAGGCGACCAAGGAGAGTAATAAGGAGCCTCTGAAGATAAGCAGCGATGATTTGACTGCCGATCGAAGGGCCATGCCATGAAGTGCGCGTCGGAGGACTGTACGAAGTGTGAACGCAAGCATCCGATGCCAAAGGGATTGGCGAGATCCTTGAAGAGTCTCGCGCGCGGAACGGCACGGGTCATGGCAGTCGGTTGTAGCGGAAACATTGCTACATCTATCAGTGTCAGTCTCTTTCCATAGGTCCGCTTTCAGACTTTTCTCTGCTGGGAAACCTGTTTCTGAGGGAGAAACATCCTTGCGCTGGCGAGGCTGTTTGCGAACAAGTAACGCTGTTGCATGCTTTGCAGACGCGCTGGTGTCCATACTAATAAAGGGTTGAGAAAGGCAACGGATGGACTAAGAAAAGGAGCGGGGTTTTTTCCTTCACAAAAATGAAGGAGACTTTTTTGGCTCAGCGCTCACTTTGCTGACAGACCAAAACCAGTGTTCAATCGCAGAAAACAGAGAAATTTCTCAGCAAAAATTATTGATACAAGCGAAAAAGACATTGAAAAAACTCCCTGTTTTTTTGCAGTGGTAGAGGGTGGGAAAAAACACTTTTTGACACACCAAAACCCAAACTTGCTCACCACATGCCAGAAATGTGGTATTTTCCTATGTTAGTTGATCCAAAACTTTTGCCAATTTGCTTGTCCACAGCTCTAATAAATGCCATAGTTTCGCAACAGGGCCAGTGTGAAAGTTTTTGCTCGTATGACCGGACAAGAACGATATTGAACAAGCTGTGAGAAGACAGTGATATTGAACAAGCTATGAAAAAAGACTGGTCCTGATCCTGATCTCTCTTACTTCATCATTAGAGAAACGCACACGGGTCTGATGGCATCATCTTCTGTGAAGCAAGTGGTATAATTACATTTGATGATTTCCGATCATGAGCTCCTATGAAGCAATCCTGGAGAAATCTCGTGATTCATCGCTAGAACCACGAACTTGTGGACCAGTCGCGCAGACCACACAGCCACGAGTTGCTGCAAGTAGCCGCCCACGTCAACGCAAAAGTCAACAACCCATCCACAGGCCAAAACGGTTGAGTACACAAAATATTGTTTACGAGATTCAAAGGCATTTCACGCTTCTGAAATTGATGTTCTTTGCCTCGGCGTTGGCGCCCGCGGCCATTCGTGTCTCGGCAATGTCAGTGAATCATATGTCAGATGTCCACTTGAAGGAACAGGACTGCCTAATCTATCTATCTATCTATCTATCTATTTAATCTATCTATTTAACCTCTGGTCGATCCATACAAATCGTTAGCTCAAGAGCTATTGATTTAACTAGATGGTGACCTACGTCTCAAGTTATTAAAGGTAATGAGAAATTATTAAAATATTAAAGTATTACTACTACTACTACTACTACTACTACTACTATCTAATCTATCTATCTAATCTATCTATCTAATCTATCTATCTATCTATCTATCTATCTATCTCTCAAATCTCAAATCGAGGACAACGGATGGACCTGCCACCTTCGACCAATCGAATGCGGGGCTCGCGGCATGGTATCGACAAATTACTGTTTGATGTGAAACTGCGTTCCTTTGCAAGGACTACATTCCTTTGCGACATCTCATCTATCTATCTATCTATCTATCTAATCTAATCTAATCTACTCTACTCTACTCTACTCTAATCTTATCTAATCTTATCTAATCTATAATCTATCTATCTATCTATCTATCTATCTATCTATCTATCCATCTTATCTTATCTTATCTAATCTAATCTCTAATCTCTAATCTATCTATCTATCTGTCTATCTATCTATCTATCTATCTACCTACCTACCTATCTACCTATCTACCCATCTATGTATCTATCTATCTATCTATCTATCTATCTATCTGTCTGTCTGTCTGTGTGTCTGTCTATCTATCTATCTATCTAGGTTGCTGCTGCTGTTGTTGCTGTTGTTATTGCTGTTGCTGTTATTGTTGTTGCTGTTGTTGCTGTTGCTGCTGTTGTTGCTGTTGTTGCTGTTGTTGCTGTTGTTGTTGTTACTGTTGTTGTTCTTGTTGTTGTTGTTGCTGCCGTTGCTGTTGTTGTTGCTGTTGTTGTTGTTGCTGTTGTTGCTGTTGTTGTTGTTGTTGCTGTTGTTGCTGTTGTTGTTGTTATTGCTGTTGTTATTGTTGTTGCTGTTGCTGTTGTTGTTGCTGTTGTTACTGTTGTTGCTGTTGGTGGTGGTGGTGTGGTTGCGTGGTGGCAGTTCCGGTGAGTGTGTGTCTGTGTCTGTGTGTGTGTGTGTGTGTGCGTGTGTGTGTGTATGTATGTATGTATGTATGTAATATATATATATATCTTATATATATACATATATATATAATATGTATGTGCATGTAATGTAATGTAATGTAATGTAAATGAATGTAGTGTGTGTGTATGTGTGTGTGTGTGCGTTTGTGTTTTTGTTTGCCACGGTGTGTGTGTGTGTACATGTATGTACGTGTGTGTGTGTGATTGTGTGTGTGTGTGTCACAGTGTGTGTGTGTGTGTTTTGCTGTGTTTTGTCACTGTGTATCGTGTGTTGTGTGTGTTGTGTCCGGTCGTGTTGTCACCTGGTGTGAGTGCCACGGTACGTGTGTGTGTGTGAGTGTGTGTGTGTGCATTACTATCGATATTCAAGTTGATACACTGTTCACACGAAAATGTTTAAAAAAAGCTTAAACCTGTGAAAAAAGTGAGATTTTTGGGGGGGGAAAAAAATCGATAGCTTGAAAAAACCTTCAATTCAACTTCCGTTCGGTCGGATCAGGCAGCCTGCCACGGAGTGAAAAAATGCGTTTGTTTGAATTGTGATAAAAGTTTGATCTCCGAGCAACTGCGGTTTGACATGTGAAAAAAGACTTAAAGTGATGGTACCGGTAACAACAATGGATCACTGGGGTCGGGTGGCATCATTTTTGCGAAGATTTCATTCGGATTTTGCGGACATTAAAAAGCCGTTAACTGAAAGATTAGTGACGGGGAAAACAAAACTTTATATTAATATTAATAATGTGACAGTAACAAAATTATAATAATATTATGTATTTACTATTACTAATAGTATGCAATATTACTGGCATTAATAATAATAATATTGAAAAACTTAAAATTCTCTGACTTGCATTTTGAAAATTGCCGGTCTGTCAGCATGAGGCCGGGACCTCTTCAGTAACAGTACAATATGTATGCAATTCACTGAACTTCACTGTGCATACAGTTGCTCTTGCACTTGCGACTTGATGAAATTACTTTTAATAATGTTGCTTACTATTTAGGATAACTTTGAAACATTCAGAACTTATGATGAATTTCTTTTCACTGAAATCATAAGTTCACTGAATAAACACTTGAAAATTATAACATCATAAACAAGTAAGACGGTACCGGTAGGCACGGTGCCACGGTGAAGTGTGACAATTCTAGTTAAATTTTCATTTATTAACATGTTTATCATGAGTCAAAGTCACGGCCCACGGTCAGTATTAATATGAGCTGTTATAATAATTATTTATTAATACATATATATTTATTACTATGTAGCAAGTTTGTGAGTTTGGATACAACCCCAAGGGATAAATACACGACGAACTCTTATTATTAATAAAAGTCTCTATGGCTGCAAAAAGCCCTACGTGACTGAGAATCCTGAGAGTAGGTGAAGTATATCAGACTGAGCACTTTACTACGTGACGACCGGCCAAAACCTTTTACAAACCACTACCGCCGTTGACATTTTACTGTTTTTGACCGGCCCGTTAGATTCTCCTCTGCACGACGTTTCGACTTCACTAACTAGTTTTCGATTTCATCCAGGAATGACTTCAAACAATTTAAATTAATCAAAGTTTTTACGACAATTACTACACCATTTCAAGTTCCCCCTCTCTATTGCCTTTTCCCCCGATTTCCCGAAAAACGCACGTTACGGTACTTGAATTTGTGGGACACTGACGCAGTCAAGAGAACGGAAAATAATATTTGCCGCACAATCCATGCTTTTAGTAATACATCATGACTATGAAAAACTTTTTCCAAAAGAGAATCTCGGACACTTGAACAGTGCCCACAACTTGGACTTGAAGCCCTCCTTCAAGTGCTACACCTGCATTTTCAAGTTTCACGCGATACCAACTCACAATCTACGTCCAACTGCGATCGTACTTTGCAACCAAAGTCTGCAAACAAGTAGAAATCTACGAATAAACGAAGTGACCTCTCAGCTATTTACTCAGTGGTATTTCACCTACTCTCAGGAGTTAGGGCTTTTTGCAGCCATAGAGTCCGAGGCTTTTAATAAGAGTTCGTTGTGTATTTATCCCTTGGGGTTGTATCCAAACTCACAATTCGAATTTTCCATTCAAGTGCCACGGAAACTGCACACACGAGTTTTGTGTGCTCTGTCGACAGATCGATTTGAAAGCACCTCCTACAAGGAAGGTACTACTCAACGAACGTGGGAGATCAGACGTCATCAAAAACACATATGTGAGACAGATTGTTCACCTGTCTTTGCATTTTTGTGTCGTCTCTCTGCTCTTCTACACTCTATGCAGTCAACCAACACCGCAGTATGTGTCTGGTTTTGTTTGTGTTAGGGTCACCGTCCCCTTATCACCCAGCAAGATCATCCTCTCTGCTGCTCATCGTGCTCTACAAGTGTACCCACACTGCCTGGCCTACCCCTGGTGACGTGGAATGTTCGCCAACTCGCGCCACGACGATCCCCTGTCGCGTCTTCGGGAGCACAAGAGGAAATGTCTGGACCCCTTTACCATCCTGGGAGTGTACCATGGTCTTCTGCCCTCCGAGAAGAAATTCCTGAAGGAAGTTAAGGAAGGGAAGTCAACTGTGGACATCACCCCCCGAATTATCCGGTAAAAAACTTATTTATAGATTTCGTCTGGCCAGACACGTCTGAAATGCCAATTTGATCCTGGTCTTTTGGCGGCTTTTTGTCTTTGCGTCACTGAGCTAATATAACGAGACATCATTCTCTTTTTTGAGGACTGTGTTTGGTTATATTACCGACTTACTCTTCCATTGAGCTATCGTTGGGGATGGTACATTTGGAGTCCATAGCTAAAGGCTGATTTCTTTTCTGATCTGTCGTACAGACATCAGATAAGCACAAATTTATTTTTCGCTGATCTGTCGCACAGACATCAGACGAAAACAACCACTCCTACTCATCCTCAAACAGAAAAACTTACAAACAAGCGATCAATTTGTCACAAGCTGGCATAACCTTTAGCCCTTGTGCACATTTGGCTTCTGTGTGCTCTTCTACAAGACACCAGACCACACCTACTCCACTCCCTCTTGCTGCTTGCATAAAGCCAAGTAGGACAAGTGCGAAACAAACATCAGACAAACACACAGACAGAGGGAAAACGAGCAAAGCACTCCCACTCTCTGTTCTGAACCATTTTCCTTGCATTTTCTCTGCAGAAACCAGAGGAGATTACACTGGCATCTCTCACACAAGAGCAAGACAAATATCGAAGCACTGTCCGACGACAGACTGACTTCTACAAAACAGCTCTTTTGAACAAACTATCGTTATCTCTGTGTGGGCCTGACGCCCCATAACTATCTCAACAGAGAAAAGGAAGAAGGAGAAGAAGGTTGCATAGAGTGATAAGATTAACAGAGGAAAAAAAAGAAAAAAAAAAAGCAGACGTGACTCTCATAACATAAGATGGAAGACGAGAATGAGCAGGCTGGTGTGACACCAACTGATTATGGTCCTAGTGAGGGAGGAGAGGAGCAGGAGACTCAGTACTCAGAAGAGAGGGGGGATAGAGATGGAGAGGAGAGAGAGGAGTATACGTATACAGCCGATGTAGAGTCGACAGGGGGGGGGGGGGGTAATGCACAAAAAGCGAGTGCAGGTCAGACTGGAGGATCTCCATTGACAGAGGCAGAGAGAGAGATGGAGGATGTTGGCCAGAATATCCCAAATACATGGGAACAGTTGGCTACATATGACGATGAAGAGTCCTTCTTCCTTAACTACCCAACCTATAAAACACACATCTACATTCCTTACGAGAAAAGGAATAGACCAGGACAAGGTCAAAGCAATCTCCTGATCGAAATTCCCGGCCTTGCGAAGCCTCTCTTCAGCAAAGTGAGGTTTGAGCACGAAAGAGTGCCATTGCAGGATATCAAGTATGGCGACACTCTTACACTGTGCGACATATACGACATATCTGCAACACTCTATTGCTGTGCTCGTTGCGGAATTTTATGAACGCACAAACATACTGTGGAAAAATTAACGCACAACTGCAGCATGGCTGTCTGTCTGTGGTCCCCACTGATATCAAGAATCTAGAAAGAAAGTTCGAAGGTAGAAACCAAAGTGGCATTGAGTTTGCCCTTGAGGCTTTTGTAACTGCCTTCACACTGGCTTACAACGAAATGTACAAAGCACTGAAAGACAACACAAGGCAACATCCTGTTTACGAGGAGGTTGACCAGTCTTGTCAGGTGCTTGAACGCCTCACACAACTCCATAAGGGCCTCTTTGAGGGGAAGGAGCAAAAACCAACATGGAAACAATGGGCCCACACGAAGAATCACACTCTCATTAAAGGCCCTCTCACAACAATCCCAAATAATAACAGAGCTGATAAGTCTTCCATGAGAGAAAAGGCACACTTCCTCTCTAGTGCCACAGGGCTTGCACAGTTCGTGACTCATCTAGCACGACAGGTGAAAGAAGAAGAGACGAGACAGAAAGAGGAGAAGGAGCAGAAGGAGAAGATAGCTGTGGCAATGGCAGTAGCACGGGTGGCTCCACAGCCAACGGCTCCACCTACCACATCTAACCCAGCTCCCAAGAAAGCAGGAGGAGGACCCTCAGGAGGAGGACCCCAAGGGGGAGGGACAGTAATTAACTTGACTGACTCCCAGAAGAAAAAGCAGGCGCTGCAGGCAGCCCTAGCTAAAATCAAAATTGGGGGAGGGGGCCTTAAGCTCTATGCTATCACTGCCAATGAGGCTGACACAGAGAAAACCCTCATGACTAAGCTCAATGAGATGGACAGATGCTTCCAGCAAAATCAGTGTGAGGTGGAGCAGGAGTATGAAGTCCTAGAACATCTCTGTGATCGATCCCTCCTTGGAGGTTTTGATCGTATAACTTACGAGAAGTACAGAGGAGAGGAGGAGCTAGCAAGGAAAGGTGGACATGCAGAGATGAGTTGTACTCTGGCCATTGCTGCCCTCATTCGATACTTTAAGGCAAGTGGATACCAATACTTGTGCACTGGCACATTGATTGGGTTTGAAATTTTCGACTTAGTATCCGAGCATTTGCAGTCTGTCACTCAGCTTGCATCTGTCTTAACAAATGTGGGCACCCAGTACACTCTCTTTTATAACCACAAAGCCATACTCCTATATTTCCTCAGTGCTTTGCACGTCTACAACAAAAATAAGCTCACACTGCTCATGCAAGACTGCAAAACCTTCGACAAGGTAAAGCACTTGAACTTTTTGGAGATGAGCGTCTTTGAGGCCACGACTAAGGCCGTGAGCCCAAAAATGTTGTGGACCGAAGTAATGACCGCTTGTCAGAGGCTCGACAGCCAGACAGCATCCTTGATCGGTTCTGCATCGGCTTCTGCTCAACCGCAAGCCGCACATACGCAACGATCTCTAGGAAAGCGACCAAGAGAGAACAGTCGTGAAGCTAACACACCTTGTATTCGTTGGTGGGCACGGGCACAATGCTTCAAACACACAAATAAGAAATGCCCGTACAACCACGATGTCGAGGACACCCGCATCCGAAACACACTCCTCAAGAACGTACGGTCGGACGAAACCAACACCGTCGCCGTTCTGCGCCGACTACGCAAGGATCAGGGGTGGAAATTACAGGATGTCGCGGACCATGACCACGAACTAGCTGACGCGATCAATTCTCTTTTCGCTAGAGATGATCAGAAGACGGCAGCCATAGAAGCCGCAAGTAGAGGAAGAGGTGGAACACGAGGAAGAGGAGGAGGGAGAGGAATCAATCGAGGAGGAGGAGCCCCTTTCGCACGAGGCACATACACTCGCGGGGGGGAGAGAGGATTTGTGAGAAGAGGAGGAGGAAGAGGTGTATTTCAAGGTAGAGGAGGAGGAAGATGGGTTGGCCGAGGTGGATACGGCAGCGCAGAGCGCCCGTACCACAGAAATGGGGGCTGGGCAGACGGCTCGAGCTCAAGCTCGAGTTCCTCAGCACCACAGGCCTATGCGACATCAGGCGCAACCACTACCGACACTGATGCCGACTCAGGTAAAAGATTTGAGGTAGTCCAATGACTAGAGAAGGAGGGAGAAAACAGAACAACATGCATTGCACGATACACCGTTGTGCAGGTCCCAACCAAGGGTACCAGTGAGTCTAAGAGCCCACAGCAGGCCACAGACCAACTCAAAGGTAGTACAATACCAGTACACCCATCACGACAACAAACAGTGCATGCTGCTAATAGGCAGGCAAGTAAAGCGCTGGCAAAGAGAAAGCAGGCGGGCCTGTCGCAGCCACAGCCGAAGAAAGTAAGAATAGAACCGGCAGTTAATCTTATCAACTTGCCGAGACAGACAATAGACAATGAGGATGGAGGACATCAACCTCTCCTCACGGTCTCAAACAGAGAAAGCAAGGACAATCATCCTTCGCCTGTGAACAATACCCAAAAAGACATTACAAAAACGGCGGAAAGGGAGGAGGAGGCGAACCTCGAGAAAAGGATACAGATTTTAGAACACAAGCTCCTTGTATTGGCCTTAAAAAGTCACCGGCCAGACGCTTTATGCTATACGAACCTTTTTTGTGAAACATTAAATACCTTTATAAACGTTGGTAATGATACTATGGCGAATATTAATATTGTCGGCCAGAAATTTACTACGAAATACCATGAGTGGTTAGAAACTAATATGAAAAAATCATCTGGCACCCCTTGAAAGGAGTTAGTAGTCGGACGGATATAACGGGCATCATCACTTTAAATTTTAAATTGAAATCCGGACGAGTATATCGAGTGGACTTGTACGTTGTCCCCGAATACCACGGATCTGTTCTTTTGTCGTACGACCAACTGGCGACAATGAACGTAGTGATTGATTGCGCCGCCAAAAGAGTAATATACGGCGTAGAGCCAGGAGAAGAATATACTGTCGACTCTCTCCATGCTATTGACTCATACGAGGCCCTACACCTAGGGGTAGCATCGGAAGGGAAACAGGTGGCCATTACACACGCATATAAGGCATATATGCCAACGGACGCGGTGTCTAAAGATAGTTCAAACCTGTCAGACAAGAGAGAGGCGGAGGTCTATACGGCTACAGTCTCTACACGGGGGATAAAAAGTCGATAGACGATCTCATTGAAAAGAGGAAAGAGGAGATTATATGCATGGGAAAAAGGTGCCCATGTTGGCGAGATTTGAAGAAGGAGCAGGGGCCGATGTATATATTACCAACGGGTATTGCTTTCACGTAAAGGTGGAAGAGAAGGACAGACAGGAGTTTATACCGAGGAGAAGGGGACGACTCCCTGATATCCCGGCAGAAGATATTAAAAGCTTTATTACCTAATTCTGGGGTGACGAGCCTACGTGGCCGCGCTCACTGACAGAAGTGAAAAAGTGCCTGCGCACTCTTTTTGAAAATAATAAACCATATACGGTCATACTCCCGTACAATGAGAAGGCGATATGGGCGCAGGAGATACGGGACCGGCTTATTGATCATCCGATACCGGTGCCCTCACGGAAGCAACACTTAGTGGTGGCTTGTCGTCTCGGGACTCGTGAGCAGAGCAGTGCATACAAGCGGAAGCTCAGAGACCAGGACAAGTTGAAATTGATTCCTCAAGCATTCACATGCTTCGATGGTTTCTACACCCGAAAAGCTCTGTTGCAATATGCGAGATTAATAGATATGTTGGTAGGTCTGGCGGAGGACGACGAACCAGACACTGCCACATATGAAAAAACGGGAATGGACGATATATCAGAAGAAGAGTTGGGCTTGGAGGAGGACAGAGCACCCCTCAAGCATCAAAAGAGAATGTCAGAGGAGGAGTTTAAGGCGGCGATAGACGAGAAATTGGCAGGAGGAGCAGGTACGGAGAAGGAGAAAGAGGTTTTGAAAGAGAGATTGAAGGCGAACAAAATGATTTTTGACCCCCCTCAAGCGGGAGGTGTCAAGCCGGAAGACTTCACTGCGGTTATTTGTAAAATACCAGGTGCTGAGCCTTCCCCGGCGCCACGACGGGCAAATCTGAGTGTACATGAAGCAAAGATCGCAGAAGAACAAGCACGGCAGTTACTCGATGAGGATTTCATTGAGAGATCGACATCTCCAATAGTTTCCCAACCGAGACTGGTGCCTAAACCGGGAGGAGAATGGCGCTTAACGGTTAACTATGCCCGCGTCAATAAAATTTTAGAGGAGGAACGAAATCCATTACCTACTCTTGAAGAAGGAAGGCGAGTATTGCGGAACGCCAAGCTATACTCAGTCATTGATCTGAAGAATGGCTTCTGGCAAATTCCACTGGAAGAAAAGTCCAGATGGTTGACTGCATTTGTAGTAGGAATGGAGATATATCAGTGGAAAGTACTTCCGATGGGACTCAAACAGGCCCCGGGACTCTTTTAGAAAGCGATGCAAAGTATGCTGAGTAGCAAATATGATGACCAGACAGAGGGAGGTTTCATGAGGAGAAGAGGACAGAAGGCGGGAGAGTACGCATTTTGTTACATCGATGACATTATCGTGTACTCCAATACGATGGAAGAGCACATCGACCATCTAACAGACATTTTCAGGCGTATCAAACTATTTGGCCTGAAATGTAATTTGAAGAAATGTCAACTCGCAAAGACAAGCGTGACATATTTGGGGTACGAAATCTCTTACAATAGAGTCTCGATATCCAAAGAGAAGAGGGAGGAGATCATGAGCCGGCAGAGGCCGAAGAATCGCACAGAGCTGCACTCATTTCTTGCGATGGCGCAATATTACAGCCAGTTCATACCCAATTGGGGTGCAACTCGGGCTAAGTTGGAGAGAATGATCGACTTCGGTGATTTTGAGAAGTGGGATGATGAAGCCTTAGAAGCGTACAACACGATCAAAGATCTCATTTACAAAGATCCGAAGGATGGCGGACTCGTGCTGATGATGCCCGACTTTTCGAAGCAATTCGTAGTCGACACAGACGCATCAAAATTCGCGATCGGCGCAGTCTTACAACAGGAAGATGAGGAGAAAAAGTTGCGCCCGATCATGTTTATAAGTAGAAAGTTGTGCTCGGCGGAGCGAAACTATTGTACAAGACAGAGAGAGGCACTGGCGGTGGTCTGGGCCCTCAAACGGTTGAGAGAGTATTTATGGGGTGGACCTCAGTTTATAGTAAGGACTGATCACCAGAATTTACTAGCGAGATGGCAGGCATTCTTGTCATGTTTCAATTTTACAATGGTCCATCTACCCGGCAAGCGAAATGTTGTCGGAACAGACTGGCCGTCTAGCGAGATGGCAGGCATTCTTGTCATGTTTCAATTTTACAATGGTCCATCTACCCGGCAAGCGAAATGTTGTCGCTGACAGCCTCTCCAGGCTAGAGTTTCACTCAGAAGTGGCAGCTCTCGTATCATCAGCAGAAATGGAGGATCTATCCCCAGACTGCACATACGAAGTGCATCATATCGAGTCGATGCAGATGGCGAGAGGGGTCCGATATAACCGATCGGGTCTACGTCATAGCCCGCAAGGTCCGGATCATGGGATATGTTGTACAGCACATGTCCTCGAGGATGCTGAGTGGTCCTATGAAGCATATGAGAATATGAAGGCGGAGATAAAACAAGAAGAGATTAAGCAAGAAGCATATGTGGAACCCCCGCAGGAGAACAAGGAGGAGTTAGACGAAAACCCTGAGAGGATAGGAGTGCAGCTAGAGGATGGGACTATCCACATAGCCTCACCCACTGCATGGAGACAGCAACAGGCTCTCGATCTGGAGTTCAAAGAGCTAATACAGCTATACAAGAACCCGAACGAGCTGAAAATGACGAAGGAGATTAAGGAGCAACAGAAGGAGATGGGGTGGAGAGACGGTCTCTTGTGGTACAAAGGCCAACACGGGCGCTATGCATCACAACCAGACAAATGGACTCTCTGGGTTCCTGAGAAACTCAGACACATCATTTTTGTCGCTGCTCATAACTGCACACTACTGGCGCACCCGGGCCGACAAAGAACGCATATGTTCATTTTGAGACGATTCTGGTGGAAGAAGATGAAGGAGAATATTGATGAACAGGTCAATGCATGCATCCCATGCAAGACATCCAAAACACCATTGAAGGCGAATTTTGGCCTGATCGGGACTTTTCCTTTAAACTTAGGAATGTTCGAGTTCTTACACACTGATCATGTAGGACCTTTCCCGGTCACGACGGAAGGTTACAGATACCTTCTAACGGCCATAGACAGAGCCACCAACTATGTATGGGTGGTCCCAGTCAAAGACGTTACGGGCGAAACAACAGCCAAGGCGTTGATTGACAGGATCATCTCACAGATTGGGGTGCCGAGAAAAATATACTCAGATCGAGGCTCTGACTTTAATAATGAAGTCATCGACAAGCTATCTGCATATTACGGCATGAAATGGCAATATGTCACCGCCTATAACCCCAGAGCGAACGGCAAGATAGAGCGGGTGCATAGACCCCTCAAGGCCGCGCTGAAGATGTATTGTATGAAGAAGGAGAACCAAAAGGCATGGGTGGAGGCAGCATCCTCGTTTGCCTTTGCTATGAATTGCCTACCCTCTACAGCGTTAGGTGGTTCAAAAGGTTCCGTCTCGCCATACCAATTGGTATATGGGGTGAGACTTCGGGCGAAGATGGAGGCGGAGCAAATAGTACAGGCGCATAGGGAGGCGGAGCGCAGGAAGACTGATGCTGAAGGTGTCAGGCAGGCACACCTGGATCAAGTCAGATTTCAGGTCGGGGATATTATACTACTGTATCATCCTCAGGTTCCTCAGGGAGTCAGCTCGAAGCTGTTCATCCACTGGAAAGGACCATACCAGATCATGGAACAGATGGGGCCTTTGAATTATAAAATCAGGGGCAGAGGAAAAGTTCAAATAGTCAATGTACGAAGGCTGATTAAGTATGATCCTTTCCTACTTGAAGATGAGTCCGTTGATCAAGCACTCAAACGGATGGAGGCTGACTTTAAAGAGGTCCCACCAATCCGTCAGGAGGATATCTCGGAACGGGATGCCTACAGGGCACCAATTGCGGAGAATGAGGAGGCTGAGCTGGAGAACAAGCGGGCCACAGACCGCAAAAGTGCGGCGGACTCAGACCCGCAAAAGGGTGGAGTCGAACGTGCCGGAAGGAAAGTTCACGGAGGCGCAAATAAGGAGAGCGCAAAATGACCTTATCTACGACCGACCGAGAAAGACGATAAGGACGGCACGTTCGCAAGGAGTCCATCAAGAGGGGAGCGATGACGGAGATCAAGACCCTCGCGCTGGCAATGACACTCTCGTTCACCCCAGTGGAAAGAAGGAGATGCGATTGGACATATTTCATGGGCCAAAGACGCTTTTTACTTGGTGAGGCCTGCGGCTCAACACGTAGCCGATGACACGCTTTCAGATTTATATCTCATGAGAGTCATGGCAGTACCTCACAAACGCCATACGCGATCGAATCGAATTTCGACTGCGGCACAAATAATACAACCAGTCTTACATTTCTGGAGGAGTCTGGATCCAGTGGAAGATCCTAAAGTAAGACAATACCTTCCAGTATATAAAGACGCCAAGAAACTTGAGACATGGGATGATACCATATCTCCCACAGATAAAGATCATACCGCGTGGACCATACAAGCACTACCACGAGGGGTGCTGGACATTCCTTTTGACTTGGCACAAGGCGCAATCCCTCACAAAATTTGGGACGTCCTCGAACAGTCTACCTTAGACTTAACTTTGGTTGTATGTCCTCAACCAGGTAAAGGAGTCCGCGCGCGTAAACGGCGTCTATAGTAAGTATTTTTTTTTCTCTAGAAGTATTGTGGACCTGATCGATTGCGAACATAGCATTGATCCAATATCGTCCCGACAACCTTACTTAGATATTAAAGCTACTACAGCATTCATTCTTCTAGAGATTAACGAGACACAGCTGACAACAAATATGCATTCTATTCTCTTGCTTCGGCAGAGACGAGACGGCCACGAAACAGCACCGTTACGGGATCGCTATTTGAGTGAGCGATGGTGTTTCCTGGATACGACCCGCATTAGTACCAGAATGATGATTTCATTAAAGACTCTACAGTCTAATCAAGAACTGATATATTTTAATAACATGAACTGCTACACCGGATTCCATCGATCTCTACTTGTATCGGCATATCGCAAGGTTAGGGCGCACTCAACCCAACTTCGGATATAGTCGTCAGACTTGATCACCTGACACTATATTAAATGATACCGATTTATACAAGGGTATGTCTTCACAAAAAGTAAATGTATTTATGGAAACCGACGACCGGTTATTACATATATATATGGAAATGGCGACATTACATTATTACTCAACCATAAAACATTATACTTGGACATACTGCACAAATATCTTATCGACAGAAGAAAGAGGAAGATTTTAATATAGATACTGAATGTGCTAGAGTATGTATACGATTGGTACCGGGGCAAGTATAATTGTTGTTTTATAGCGGCTAATTCGTGGGTTGATGTATCTTCATATATAACTCTAAACGAATCTTAGTAAGAAAAGAAATCAGTTCAAAGCGTATTATGTCGGAAACGAAGTTCCGCCATAAAAAACTGGGAGGGGGTACTGTGGACATCACCCCCCAAATTATCCGGTAAAAAACTTATTTATAGATTTCGTCTGGCCAGACACGTCTGAAATGCCAATTTGATCCTGGTCTTTTGGCGGCTTTTTGTCTTTGCGTCACTGAGCTAATATAACGAGACATCATTCTCTTTTTTGAGGACTGTGTTTGGTTATATTACCGACTTACTCTTCCATTGAGCTATCGTTGGGGATAGTACACAACTCCTCTTACTATTAATACAGACCTCTCGTGGACGCAATCAACGCGGTTCCGAGAAGATTTGTTTACTAATTACTCTGGTGAATATCGTAATATTTTACTTAAAGCAGTAAAAGATAAGCAAACTAATTTGCTTCATCTACAGTTGGTACCAACACCCGGGAGTCCCTAAAGTTGATGTGTAATCCAAATATGACAGCCCACGACATCTACCAGGAGTACCTTGGACCTACAGACTCTGCAGCTCAACATGAAGCTCTCTGGAATCAATTGGGTACTCTCATTCCTCTAGAGGAATTTATTAACAATTTACTAATTTCGACTTCGATGCCTCGGGCGCCTGAATCACTTTCTGGATTGGCACTTCCAATCACTGCAAACACTCCTGTTACCGTGCCCCCATCAACACTGACTGGTACGCCTCCAGCAGCGACCTTGGGAAGTATTCCTTTGGGACCCGCACCCGGCGCCGACTCACCCATCGACGAGCCCCACGAAATTAGTTCTGCTCTGGCCCTAAACACGAACAAGACAACATCCCTCTGGGTGTTTGGACCAGCTTTCTTCAGTTCTTGGAAACACTCCCCAAGGGCTCAGGCTTGCGCTTCAGGCGCTGAGTTCAAGGCTTCATAACTGTGACCTATAGACGTACGGTGTACCGCAGAATGACTTTAAAAATGATTATACCTCGTCTACTGTAACGGAAACGGACGACTGAAACGAATGGTAGGTATTAAGACCGGAACAATAACTGGACCCACTTTGTGGGGCAGATCTACCCACTCGGTCCACAAAGCTGGATCGGCATTTATTGTTCTGATACGGGATCTAACCGCATAACCCGGTTAAATACACTCTGGAGATATTAGTTACTACTCCTGTTGCTAACCTATCATATAGTACCTAACACTATTTACGCAACTTCAGCACAGGCTGTTTTAACTTAGTAGAATATTTGCCAACTTGCCTGTACAATTTTCGGAAAATTATACAATTTTCAAAAAAACTGTTGAAAATTTTGAAAAAACTGTACGGTTGGCAATTAAAAAAAAACTCTATAATTTTCACTTGAAAAACTTCAACTTATGATACAATTTCGAAAAACTGTACAGTTGAATTTTCAAAAAACTGTATAATCAAGTTCCGAAAAACTGCACCGTCAATCAGTTTAAAATAATTCTTTAACTTGAATGTCGGCGGTTGTATATACCGTCCTATAATCAAGTTTCAAAAAAACTGCCAGCTGAGTATAATTTTTCGCCGGAAAAACTGTACAATTTTCAAAAAACTGTATAATTCAAGTTTCAAAAAACTATACAGTTTTCAAAAACTGTACAGTTTGAATTTGTTTTCAAAAAACATGCTATACAATTTTCAAGCCAAACTTTCAAAACTATACAATTTTCGACTCTCATACGTGACTATACGGTTGAATTTTCAAAAAACTGTAGAATATGCCGCATGATTTCCGAAAAACTACACAATTTAAAATAATCTTTAACTTGAATGTCGGCGGTTGTATTATTATTTGAATAATAAACTTCCAGTTAACGGCAGCAAAGCATAAATCATCCGGTCAGCTCTCATGGGGAGCAGAATCATGATGGCCCAGGTTCGGCTAGGAGGTCACTCTGACTCAGTGGGGGACTGGAGGGATCCAGCAGGCGAGACCGGGAGATGACATGAGCAGAAACGTCATGCTCGTATATGGGGGATAGCTAGAGGGGATGAAAGGAGTGTTTACAGTATTAATAACCGTGACTACAGGAGGTCATTGCGGCCCTAAGGACACTGGTGTTTTGGGTTTTTAATTTATTAATATCGGGACATTGGAATATTCTTTGATGCGGGGCAAACAAA
>WBZZ01000716.1:75000-77443 GCA_019918135.1 Paulinella micropora
ATAATAATAATAATAATAATAATAATAACAATAATAATACTATATCTGAGGCGTACTGATGCAGCTAATGGCATATCCTCAACGGACATAAGCCTCCAATACCCTTGTTCGAGGTCCTCCACCCCCCCGTGTCAGTCTCTCGCCTGATGATCGGGGCCACCGATGGAGCTCCTGAGGGCAAGACTGCACTAAGCCGAGGTTATTCCGCAGTCCCAGCAACCTCTTGCAAGACGTCACCGAATGTGCAAGTGCATACACCAAGCGCGGTTGCTAGAGCTGCCTCGAAACCCCACCCATAACAATCTGGTGTCTGCTGGGTCCTGGGCTATCAACCAGCATATGCGGAGTTTAAGATCTTTTACGCGCGCAACGACCCTCCTCCCCAGCATCTACCACCAAAGGGTTATGAGTTGGCGTCACAGTTTAACGCCTTGAGGCCAAACAATAATAATAATAACAATAATAATAATAATAATAATAATAATAATAATAATAATAATAATAATAATTACTTTCGACTGCGCCAACACCTGGAAAAGAAGGTTTTACGGGCGAGAAATACGGGGCGCTTCGCACATCGGTGCGCACAGGTGCGTAAAACAGGTGCGCACTGGTGCGTAAAACAGGTGCGCAAAGACAGGTGCGCTTTGCGCACAGGTGCAGAGGCGAAGCGCCTCAGGTGGCATAAATGTCAGATTTTTCTCTTCTACTGCCAACAAATATGGTCGGTGGAGCCACCGAACTAGAGCTCGTCGAGGTCTTCCATAAACACCCTGGTGACGGAGGTATGAGAATTTTGTGGTGGCGGGTGGCACCAAGTGGCGCAAAACCAAATTTTTCTGGTCTAGAGTGCCACCTGCGACCAATAATTTTATATGCTCGAAGAGAGCACGTCGAGAGGTGCCAGGTATAACCAAACATCAGCCTCAAACTCCTCGTGGTGCCCTGAAACGAGAAATTCAAAAAGAATTGTGTTAGGGCATGTATCCTGAATTACCAAAATGCCGAAACGCACTTCGTTCCCATTTTGGGCCTCTCTAATGTACAAAAATCATTGAAATGAGTATGTATACTATTTCCAGCGCCAAATATCCTCTGGTGTGGTTTAACGAGATTTGGAGCGTTTGCAGCCACTCATTTTTTAGCTTACTTTTGCGTAAGTCTGTCCTGAACGCCAAATTGTCCCAAAAGTGGTACCATCAAGATGCCCGACCTTGGGCTACACGAAAATCAAATAGCAGCTCCCAAGCATTCTTGGTTCCTTCAATCCATGATTTATTGATGCGCTGGGTCGATTTTTTGAGGGCAGGGAAAATCTTTGGCAGTGGAGCGTTCAGAACACAGATAAACGCAAATATTTGCATGGAATAGTACGTGCATAATTTTTTTGACCCAGTAGGCTTTGCGTTCGCTAAATATACCTTCTATCCCCTTCTAGACGGCTCAAACGAGTGGTTTTGCGAGCATTGACAAACACAACTACTTTTGGCATTCAAGACACTCCCCTAACGCAAATATTTGCATGAATTTCAAAAAAACCATATCAACATCGACAACCAGTCTGAGGCTTGACACCGTGCAAGTATGATCCCCCAATTACCTGGTTGCCACAAGTTATGATTAAGCATGGGCGGGTGCTGATTTTTTTTTTGGGGGGGGGGGTTATACAATTTTCACCTTCCCCCTCCCCCCACCCCCTACTCCAACACTGAAAAATAATATCAATAACTAGCGGCTGCGCCAACACCTATACGGATGGTTATGGGAAGATAATTACGGGGCGCGCTGTTCTGCAAGTATGAGCTCCCAAATCTTCCTGGTTGCCATAACCTATGATTTATTGATGCCGGGCGCCGATTTGCGTTTGTGTGTGTGTGTGTGTGTGTTGGGGGGGAGGGGGGGGGGGGGGGTACACAATTTCCGACTTTCCCCTCCCCACACCCACTACCTTTCAGAATAATAATGCTAGTAATCAACAGTAGTAGCAGCCACATCCGCAGCAAAATAAACCTGGTTGGCGTGTGGTTGGTCCTGGTACACCGGGTTCAGCCGCGCCTGCATCAAGCGCTCCGCCGACTCAGCCTGCCGCGCCGCCCGCAGCAGCAAGTAGGCTGCATAGAAGGCGTTGGAGCCGGGGAAGTCGTGGTTCAAGAAGGCATCTACCACCATCTCCAGCAGGTAGGGTAGCACGTCCCCTTCGAGCAGGCGCGGGTGCTGTTTGAAAGCGCGCGCGATTGCGTTCCAACACTCCTCAGTGGTGCTTGTACGCAGCTGCTGAACCATGGCTATGAACCCTGTGCGCAGTAGAATCTGCATCAACTCCGCTCCGCGAGCACGCCTCCTAAGGAGCAGCGCAGCAACACAGTTGGAGGGAAATTTCCAGGCCCCTGTGTCACAGGGGCGGGTGTAACAGACTCAGCTCGATTTTAGCATTATCGCTATT